>JASCZI010090957.1:6360-18756 GCA_036250425.1 Stylosanthes scabra
GAACATTACACATTTTTGATTCTGGAATTTCATTCTACATTTTCTTAGAATTTTTAGCACTTAGATTTGATCCCACTTTCATTTTCTCTCAACTTTTGTAACTTTTGTATTTGAATAAAGTTACTTGCATTTTCCAGAATTGAATTCTCTCTTTTCTCTCTACTTTGTTCATCTTTCTTTGAAGTTCTTTGAATGTTCATCATTCAAGAACCATCTTCATAGCATTCATACCTTCAAGATTCATAGTTTTATGAGTTCAAGAACCAACTTCAACACTTTCTTTGAGTCATTCATAATCATGAGTGGTTAAACACCTTTAAAGATTAAGGAGGAGGAGCTCTATTCGATGGCAAATTAATGGAATGACCCATTAAATTATTCTACATCTTCAAGTCTATGTCAAACTCATTAGATCTTTCTTGTTCATGAATCAAAGAGGGTAGATAACCTAGAGGTATAACATTCTCTTACTTTTGGTTTAATTTCTATTCTAGATCATGAGATTAAACATATTATGATGGTTTATGCGTTTCTTGTTGATGTATGATTGAATAAGTGACATTTGATTTGGTCTTGCATTGATTTGGTAGCATAAACTAGTTCAAGAATGATCTTTCACATGTTTTCTTTGCATTAGAGATGATGAATTGATGATGTGTGCAATTATATGAATCTGAAATTTTGTCACATAGATGATTGATTTGCTTCTTGATTGATTCTTTGTCATTAATTGTATGATCTTTAAAGATTTGATGCATAATTGGATCTTTCATGTTTTGAATTGTTGCATTTGAGAAAATAGGCATTCAAACATATTCAAGAATCATTCCATAGGACATTACTATCTTAGAGATGAGCATGTGATGTTGTATGCTTTAGGATCTTTGATGATTTGATGAGGTTTCTTGAGATTGAATATGTGACATATTAATTCTTTCCAAGAATCTTGTTGATTGTTAAAGATTAGAATCATGATGTGTGCATTATCCTTCTTGCTTGTTTGATTAGTCAAGAGATTGATTGTTGAATAGGTTAGAAAGAAACGAAATTGCTAAGAGATTAGAATTTAGTTATACTAGGATTCATGGTGATGTTTTGATATAACTTGTAGAAAAAGAATAATGATGTTGGGTTAAGAAGTTGATTTGAAGAGTATCTTCGATTCCTTAGTCTTGTTCCTTTTATTTGAATCTTTCTTTGAGTACTTGAGTACATTTGCATGATTAGTAGTAATACTTGTTTAAATTCGAGTTCTTGCATGTCATATATGTTCTTTGTTGTTCTTGTTAGTTTCTTGTTCAATTTAGAATTAATTCTTGATTAATTCATTTGATCTAATTAGAGAATTACATTAAAGATATTATTTAGACCCCCTTTACTCGTTGGGAACGATAACCCACTCACATAGTACTACTTGATCCGATGCACTTGTCGGAGTGCTAACGAATCGGTAATGATTTGTTGCATCAATTCACTCTTTTACTTATTAAATGTGTAAAAAAATAAAGAAATTGAATTAATTGAGATGACATGTTGTCAAAAAAAAAACTTGAGATGACATGTGATATTTATTTTAGCTAAAACATTTTGGATTTAAATGATAAAAATAACATTTTTTTAGTGAATTATATGCGAAGAGTATTTTAGAAAAAAAAAATTTCGACATCAATTATTTTAATACTCCCATTATATATTAGATATAGTATATATAGATAGAGAAATTCTATATACCAACAAATTAATTCAATATAACTAGCAAACATAACCAGTAATTTATTTACATATAGTAAGTCTAGCAATATGGGTACAAAATATATATAATATGGGTGCAATATTTGAAAATTATATGTGCAAAATATAATAATTACGGATGCAAAATTTGAAAAAAGAAGATATAAATTACTTAATTTATAGGTGCAAAATATTTGTTGATTACATTCTGGCCAAAAACAATAAATTTTGTTGGTCATATAGCGTTCCTGTATATAGATATTATAGATAATTATTAATACAATAATTATAGACAACCAAGCAATTTTACCAACCAAGCTCAACCAAGTCTTTTTCTTTCACGCGCTTTTTTCTTCACGTCGCATTTCTTCTTCTTTTTCTTCTCCTTTTTTGTTCGTTCTGCAACTTCTTCCGACGATGATGTCGATGACAATGACGGCGACAGCAACAACGGGGATGACAACGGCGATAATGAGAAGGAGGAGGATGAGGATGAGGACGATGACAGAGAAAAAGATGACAGTGGAGAAGAAGAAGAAGGTGGGTGATAGAGAAGAAGATGAGTAGATGACAGTGGAGGAGGAGGAGGAGGAGACAGCGGCGACGTCAAGGAAGAGGAGGAGTAGGAGACGACAACAACAGTGACGACGATGATGACATTGACCGTGAAGAAGAAGAAGTTGAAACTCGTTCGTATAGAATGTGAATCATGCTCTTTTGTTGTTGTTGAATCAATTTTTGTATCAATTGAGTTGTTTGATTAAGTTTTTGGAGTTTGATTTTGTATTTAAATCTGTTTCTATACTGCATGTAAATTCATTTCTGTTTTCATAAAAACCCGTTTCTGTTTTCGTGAAAATCCAATTCAGTTTTTATATGAAAATCTATTTCTATTTAATATGAAAATCCGTTTCTATTTTTCATTAAATCTGTTTCTGTTTTTGTTACCCAAAATCATGCCTAGAAGTGAACAAAGTCACCCTGAAGCTAAACAAGACCATGCCTAGGCGTGGTGGGTTCATCACCAAATCCGTTTCTGTTTTCATGAAAATTCATTTCTGCTTTTTCATACAAATCCGTTTCTATTTTCGTGAAAATTCAATTCAATTTTTATATGAAAATCCGTTTCTGTTTTATATGAAAATCCATTTCTGTTTTTCATTAAAATCCGTTTATGTTTTTTCTTGAAAATCTAATTCAGTTTTTCATCATCAACAACAGCAGCAGCAACAACAACAACAACAACGTAATGTGGAGGAGGATGAGGATGAGGAGAAGAAGAATAAGAGAAAATGAGAGAAGAGGAGAAAGAAGAAGGTTACGAAGATGGTGGTGGCAGCTACGATCACGGCGGCAGCAACAATGGCGGCAACGACAATGGCGACGATTCAGTATCAGGAATAAGAAGGAGGAATTGGAGGATGAGGAGTTACAGAAAAACACCCATGTTTTTGTGTTTTTCAGATTTGGGTGAGTTGTGTGTAAGCACGCATTATTGATTTATATATATTTCACATGGCCGGTTCTGTTGGTGCGGACTTGCGGCGTAAAATAATGTGACCTTGGGGGGCTTCAAGCCTTCAAATATTAGCAAATGTGTTTTGTTTTGTGCAGATTCCTTTGCATGTGATGTGAAATACTTGCTGTTCCCGCGAGCACACATAAATTATCTTCCATCACTATCCAACTATACCCAAATCACACCATCATATGTTGCACGGCCCTTAATTAGTTTGGAGCTTTTCATTTCTTGAGTATCAGATTATGGCCTACTCTTTTTACTGCTACATATTACTGGAGGCATTTCAAGTGTAACATGGAATCTGGTATTTCAGTAGTTTTAGTTATTGATTTCAATGGTTAAAATTGTTGGGATATTTTTTAAATTACTATGGCAAACCCCATGTTAGTAACTTTCTCTTTGGTTCTTTGAATTTCATGCTTGTTCTTGTTGTGTAGGCCATTGCTGCTGACTTTGTGTAGATGAACAAGCTTTAGTGGATTTTGGAATCAAAGAGTTGTGTTTGTGACTTGTGAGTTTTCCTTTTCTTGAAATAAGTACTAAATTGTACGTTTTTAAATGGTCTAACCATTAATTTTTTATTTTAATTTTAACAACCATAAATTTGATGGACATGGAAATTGAAAGGTTAAATATTTGATTTTTATCCATCTTTTAACACGCACACAAGAAAAGGTTATGGAAACTGAATAGGAATAAACCGAATTCTCTTTTATTATTAATGGTTTCCATGTGGACAATGATTCTGGAAAAACTGATTCTAATTTCAACAAAAGTGATGAATCAACTATTTGTTTCTATGTTTTGGTTTACGTCTTTATTCTGTTTCTAACTTTATAGGGAACCGAACACAGTAGGTGACCAGAAAAAGGTGCCGATAAGGTGAATTTCCTTCTCAATCAGTGGCTGTTTATTTTGACCCCAAAACATACTTTGATCATATAATAATAATTATATAATCTATAATTTTAGTCTTTTCGGTCAAAATATAAAAAAGAAACTTACAATCTTTTCTCTCTCAAATGTACTTTTTACTGCTTTGTACAAACATCATTGCTACTGATTCATTTTTCAAATAATTGGTTTGCTATCTCATAAGCTTCCATCTTAGTGTTGGTGTTTTCCTTTTCCATCTTTTGAAGCCAGAAAATGAGCGTGAAGCTGAGGCTCTTCATATTATTATCTTTCATGATCATTGGAGCATTGTTCTCCGGTGTTGAGTCTGAACCATTGGAAGATAAACAAGCTTTGCTTGATTTCTATCACAACATTGATCACCCAAAGCATCTCAATTGGGATTCCAAGAATTCTGTATGCAAGAGCTGGACAGGAGTTACCTGTGATTCTAACCAATCCCGAGTGGTCGCCCTTCGGCTACCGCGAGCCGGATTAATTGGTCTCATCCCATCCAACACTCTCAGCCGCCTCTCAGCGCTTCAGATTCTGAATCTCGAATCAAATGGCATAACTGGTTCTTTTCCTACTGGTTTCTCTAAGCTGAAGGGCTTGACTTCTATTTACCTGCAAGATAACAAGTTTTCTGGACCATTGCCATTGGATTTTTCTGTTTGGAAAAATCTTACCACAGCAGATTTTTCCAACAATACTTTCATTGGGAGAATCCCTTTCTCAATTTCAAAGTTGACTCACCTCAGTTCTTTAATTTTAGCCAACAACTCTCTTTCTGGTGAAATTCCTGACCTCAATGTTCCTAGCTTGCAAGAGCTGAATTTGGCCAACAATAACCTTAGTGGATTTGTGCCTAAATCCCTTCAGAGATTTCCAAGTTGGGTCTTTTCTGGTAACAAGCTTAATCTTAATCATAATCCCACCTCTGAATATGCATTTGCTAATTCCCCTCTTCAACAACCAAAAAAATCTCATCCAAGAAAGAAAAACAAAAGGCTTAGTGAATCAGCATTGCTTGGTATCGTTATAGCTGTTAGTCTGGTGGGATTTGCAGCCATTGCGGCTTTCATGATTGTGTTCTGTTATAAGAAAGGTGGTGGTGGAGGAGGTGGAGAGTCAGTTATGAAGTCCCATAAAACAGAATTCTCGGCGAAGACGGAAGCTTCTGCAAGTGGAGACAGTAACAAAATCGTTTTCTTTGAAGGCTGCAATATTGCATTTGACTTGGAGGACTTGTTGAGAGCCTCTGCTGAGGTTCTTGGAAAGGGCACGTTTGGAACTGCGTATAAGGCTGCTATAGAGGATGCAACGACGGTGGCGGTGAAGAGGTTGAAAGATGTAACTGTCGGAAAACGTGAGTTCGAGCAGCAGATGGAGGTTGTAGGGAGAATTAGGCATGACAACTTGGCTGCTCTAAGAGCTTATTATTACTCAAAAGAGGAGAAACTTCTGGTATATGATTACTATGAACAGGGCAATGTTTCTTCAATGTTACACGGTATGCTTTAAGTTATTTGCATATTTTTCCAAATCCATTTACCTTTTGAAATTTCCCCCTTTTTCAAACCGTTATAATTCAGTAGTCATCATCACTCATCAGTAATATCAAAAGAAGTAGCAGAATTTGGTTTATATTGATTTGATTCAAATTATGTGACTTCCCAGTGTCAAGCTGAATCCAATTACTTTGCTTTTATTTATTTTTTATAGAGGTGATTTTGTAAGTGCAGAAACTCACATACATTCTGTCTTTTACCAAAAAATCATAATTGAGAATTGTACATGAATTTCTATCTTTTCCACCTGTTGAAATTTTCCTCTCTTTTAAACCGTTATATTCAGTAGTGGGTAATATTAAAAGAATTAGCAGAATTTGGTTCATATTCATATGATTCGGCTCATGTGACTTCCAAATGTCAAAGCTGAATCCAATTACTTTGCTTCCTTTTATACATATGCAGTTTATCTTCATGTGAAATGCATAATTGAGATCCGTTAGATAATTCACGATTCTCAACTAAATAAGAAGACAATTGCGTAGTGTCTCCACATTTTTTATATGTTATGTATGGAGTTTTGAAGGTAAAGTTAAGGAATGAAAGAGTCTGCAGTTTGAACACTTTTCTTTGAACCCATTTCAGGCAAGAGAGGGGAAGACAGGGTTTCGTTAGATTGGGAAAGCCGGCTAAGGATCGCGATCGGCACGGCAAGAGGGATTACTCATATCCATGTCCAAAACGGCGGGAAACTAATCCACGGTAACATCAAATCCTCAAATATCTTTCTCAATTCCCAGGGATATGGTTGCATATCGGACACCGGCCTGGCAACATTAATGAGCCCAATACCACCAGCAGCACTAAGGGCAGCAGGATACCGTGCACCGGAAGTAACCGACACCAGGAAAGCCACAGCAGCAGCCGATGTCTACAGTTTCGGAGTCCTTCTTCTAGAGCTCCTAACAAGGAGATCTCCAATGCACGCCACTGGTGGAGAGGAAGTAGTCCACTTAGTTAGGTGGGTTAACTCTGTTGTTAGAGAAGAGTGGACTGCAGAAGTGTTTGATGTGGAGTTACTAAAGTACCCTAACATAGAGGAAGAAATGGTTGAGATGCTACAATTGGGGATGGCATGTGTTGCTAGGGTTCCAGATAAGAGACCAACAATGGTGGAAGTAGTGAGAATGGTAGAGGAAATTCGAGTACATAGTGGGAATAGACCGTCCACGGAATCTAGATCAGAGGGTTCTACACCAAATGCATTTATTACACAGTGAGATTCTTTTGGTTCAATAATGCTGCTGCTGAAGATGAAATTTTTTTTGCCTGCTGCCTTGATTTAAGATTTCGTTGTCCTTCGCACGGCCGTTGATGTTAATTAATTTAATTATAAAATTAATATATAATTATAATAAAATTAATTAAGATTAATTATTGGTTTGGAAGTTGGTAAGCTACCGGAGTTAGGCAATACCAAGTCAAGTTGGGTCCCCCAATTTGGTATTTTACTATTTTGTATTGGTTTTGTCTTCTAGCTTAGGACTTAGGAGTCAGAGGAGAGAGAAATGGCAAATTTCTTTCTGAGTTCTGACCTTTCTCGCGTTCTCGGCGGAATTGGCGGGCAGATACCAACTCTATAGTCTATAAGATAATTCTATGGTGCTCAGCAGCTACCGAAAATGTGGTGTCAACAAGTTAGAGTGGATGCGTATTTCGAAGTTGTTAATTTTTGTTAGGCGTGTATGATTGGTACAATAGTAAAGTTAGTGCGGAACCCACATAAAAGAGTATTGACAAGTGGACAAATTTTTAAGAAAAATAATTAAAATATTTAAAATTTAAATTTAATTATAAGCTTAATTTTATTTAAAAAATTTTTTATATTTTTTATATTTTTAAAAATAACATTTATGATTGAATTCTTTATATTTTTAAGTATTAGATCTATAATTAGACTTAAGTTTTAAATTTCTTTATCATAACTCAATTTTTAATTCCATGATTATATTATGGTATAATGGTTAATGATACCGATGATTAATGAATTGATACGGGCTTTTTTGTTTTTGTAGTGGGTATACCTGATCGTAAATGCTGGACTTTTCATTTTTGTCTTACAAAAATATGTAAACAACATTTTTCAAATGGACTAACAAAAAATTGAAAGGTAATTATTGTGTTGAGACAAGAGGTCTGTCCAAAAATAAATAAGAGGAAGTTTATGAACTAAAAAAAAATTCCACAAAAAAAAACTTAAAAAAAAAGTTTATAAAGAAAAAATTAAAGGGTGGTATTGAAAATTAGCTTTATATTGTAGTTCATTGGAATATATATATAACATAACTCTTTTATTATAAATGTTGTGTGAATTATATTAATTTTACAATTTTTTTTCTAAATACATAAAGTAAAAAATTATCTTTTAAATATATAAAGTAAAAGATTTATCATATTAAAAATACAATAGCATTATTATCATATTTTCAATTAGATCCATAATTGATTCTTCTTTAAATTTTAAAATATAAAAAATATAGACATTTTTCATACATCCTAGGAGTACATACACTAATAATATATTATTCACGTCAAATACTAAGCCTTCAATGAGCCACAATATAAAGTTAATTTTTAATCCCAACCTTTAATTTTTTCTTCATAAAGTTCATTTTTTTTAGTTTTTTTTTGTTTTGGTGGGATTCTCTTTTTAGTTCATAAACTTCCTCTCACTTATTTTTGAAATGACCTCTCGTCTCAACACAATAACTACCCTTCAATGTTTTGTTAGACCATTTGAAAAAATGTTGTTTAACTATTTTTGTAAAACAAAAATGAAAAGCCTAGCATTTACAGCCAGGTATACCCACTACAAAAATAAAAAAGCCCGTATCAATTCATTAACCATCATTATCATTAACCATTAACCCATAATATAATCATGAAATTAAAAATTTGTCCATTAGTCAATACTCTCTTATATTGGTCCAGCACTGGCTTTACTACTGGATCAATCATGCACGCTTAACAAAAATTAACAACTTTAGAACGTCCACTCCAACTTGTTGACACCACATATTCAGTAGCTGCTGAAGGAATCAACTCTCAGCACCAAAGAATTATCCTAGTTTATTAAGTCCAAATCTTATAAAATTGAAAATTTTTTGGGTATTCCATTTTGAAAAGGTCTATGGTATAGAAAGACAAATTTATCTACATGTGTAGATGTTATGTGTGTGGTCATGATCTTGCCACATGTTGCATGACCTCTTTTTAGAATATGCAGGTGCAATAGCTTTCCTTGATTTGAGGTTGAAACAGTATTTGTATGGGTAGGTTAGGTGAAATTAATTTGAAATTAATTGAGTTGGAACAATAATCAAATTAACTTTGGGTTTGGCCAATGTGTTCTGAATTAATAATCAAGGAAAGAAACACATGTTGGGCCCAATCTCCTTCGCTGAATCATCCAAAAAATATTATAATTGAAAAGCATTTACTTACAACATTTATGTTTACGGTCCCAAAAACATTATAACATTTAAAGTCCTTTATATTTGAAGTAAAATATAAATATATCCCTGAATTTTTTAAAAGTGAATAAAAATACCCTTTATTTTGCTAATATACCAACATGTCCCAACCTTCAAAAAAAGTAGACACTACTATCCTTCAATTGGTTTAACCCACGTGTGACCGTTATAAAGTCGTGTGATGTGGCTGTCAACAGCGCCTAGCTGGCCGTAACGGAGCCATGCTGTTCAGATCAGGCCTGTAATGGATATTAGATAACATATTAAAGTCGTTACCTTCTTTTTTACATGAACCCTTCAAAATTAGGGTTTCATTCCCCCCAAAGGAATTGATTTTGTTTTGCTGTCTAATGTCAATTACGGGACTGATCTGTACAGCGTGGTTCCGTCACGGCCAACTAGGCGTCATTGACAGTCACATCACACGCATTCATAACTATCACACTAGGTTAGACCAATGGAGGATAATAGTATCCACTTTTCTCGAAGGTTGATGGCATGTTGATATTTCAACAAAATGAAGGATATTTTTGTCCACTTTTTAAAAGTCGGGGATATATTTGTGAATATACTAAACTCTAAGAATTTAATTGAAAAGCTGCTTTTACTTATCAAAACTCAAGTATAAGAATGTCACTTTGTAATAGTTTTTGGGTGACTATATCACTTTATATTTTAGTAAATAAAAAATAACGATGATATTATACTTTTAGCTTTTAAAAATTTGTAGTGCTTTTTGGAATTTTGTAATGAGATATTTTTCAAAACTAGTTTCTCTTAGTTTAAAATTAAAAATTCTTATACAATCTTATATATCAAAATATAGAAAAATAAAAAATAAATTTCTCATATATTTAATTTTATCATAATTATTTTAAGTTTGAAAGCTACTTTTACCAAATATTATGTTTGCAACATGTGATCCTTTAAAAAACTAATATTTTAATTTTTCAAGTATAAATACTTGAAGTTTTAAAACATACACTACAAGAAAAATCCCTTTTAGCTACGCTTTTAAAGCGTACCAAAAAGGGGGCATAAGCGTACCAATTGCAAATGGCCACGCTTTCGAAGCTATTGGCACGCTTTTAGAAGGGTGACAATGCCGCCGTGGCAGTTGCACTATTGGTACGCTTTTTCGTGTAGCCATTTATTTTCATTTATCGCCATGCTTTAAAGCGTGGTATTTGTAAGACTTTATCGCCACGCTTATATGCGTAACTGTAATCTTCATATAGCCACGCTTTTAAGCGTGAATATTTTCTTATCTATGGCCACGCTTTTAAGCGTCTCTTTTATAAACTATGTTGCCACGGTTTATAAGCGTGGCCATAGATGATGTTTTCATTACCCAAATAAACGTGCCAATAGGACTACATATGGCTACACTTTTGATCGTGGCTATTGTTTTCTATAGGCACGTTTTTACGGGTTGCCCTTGTTTGGCTGCTGCACATTTTGGCACCCTTTTTAAGCGTGACTATATGCGTGTTCCAAAAAAAAATGATTGCTGCACATTTTGGCACCCTTTTTAAGCGTGGCTATATGCGAGACCCAAAAAAAAAAAAAAAACATGCCCATACACATTCCAGCCTTTTCTTATTTTTTTGGAGTTTATTATATATACCAACCTGCTTGTTCTTAACTGTTTGTTTCCTCAATTTAAAAAATCATAAAAAAGCATAATATAAACTTAATAACATCCTAAATTTGAAATCAACTTAAAATATCATAAAAAAGGATATATCAATTTAGATGTAAACTTAATTAACAATTTGAAATCAACCATCTCAACCTACGTTACTTGAAATATCATAAAAAATACCAAGATATATCTTTCAAGTTCAACTTGGATCTAAAAACTTAATAGCATCCTAAATAAAGTACCCAAAAGTCAGTGGTGTCTAGCAACTTTTTAATAACTCCATGAATTACACAATTCTAACAACTATGACATGTTTACTTTCTTCCAGTGAAACCACTACAAAATACGAAGCTCATTCTGCAAATCCTTTATTTCTGAGCTCCACTTCCACTTGCCTGAAAAAAAAAACAAACTTCAACAACAGCAGCAACTTTTTCCAAGTCAACAAAAAATTGGCAGAATACAACAGGGATACTTAACAACATTGGCAGAATCAGCAAAAATAGGACTACCTCATTAATTTATTTACAAATATCATAAAAAGCAAATGCAGAATCAGCAAGCATAGGCAGAATCAGCGTACATAGGACTACCTCATTAACTTATTTATAGGGATACTTAACAACATAGGCAGAATCAACAAAAATCAATTTTCATCCAATGAAGTCAGAATATCAACAAATCAATGAAGAGGCAGAATCAACAAATCAATGAAGAGACAGAATCACCAAATCAGTGAAGTCAATGAAGCAAACAAAAAAGGCAATATCAACAAATCAACTTCATTAAAGAGGCAAAATCAGCAAATCAACTTCATAAAGAGGAAAAATCAGCAGATGAAAATATAGTGTCTTACATCACCATTGGGGGGAAAGTGAGTTGATTTTGAAGAACGTGGAGTATTTACTCTTGGTCTACTACTTGAGGCATCGGAAAGAGTATTTCTAGCAGCTTGTATTAATGCTGCTATGTCTTCCTCACTCATTCCAGGATTGATTTGTTGCATCATCATTGTCAATAGACCACATACACCTTCCATTTGCTGCTGTAACGATGATACCATGTCTTTACATTCGACCTTGACTTGTCGAATCTCCTCATGCTTTTTAAGAGAGCTTTTTGTGATGGAAGCTCCATAGCAACGAAGTCTACCTGGCTGGTCCTTTCCCAATACTTGGACAAATGCGTCCTCATGATTTCCCCTGCCTCTATGCGGATTTTAAGTTCATCCTATTAAACGCGATATTCAATTACATAAACACAAAACCACATTAAATTAGTTGTGCAAAACAATTTAGAGTTTATATTTCTGCAAACTCAAGTAAAAATACAAACTACTCACAATTGTAGATTGTGATTTAGAATCAATTTCTTTCCCCTTTTTGCTGCTGCGAGTTACTGTGAAGATTTCAGCCCTTGATGGCTCTTCATTGTTCTCCTTAGAATCGCGTTAAAGTATCAAGAGAAAAGGTTATTGTCATAATTTGATTAAAGCATACATTCAGCCAAAGATGATAACATTGTAGTAACTAAGCTTTATTACCAATTGCTTGCGCACAA
>JASCZI010090958.1:0-12699 GCA_036250425.1 Stylosanthes scabra
AAAGAGAAATCAGAATCCTAAATCAATCATAACAAGTAATTAAAATCACTCACCTCCATTTGCTCTTCCAATTGCGGTTCCTCATGTATTGAATTTAGATCCAGTGGAATTAAACACCAATCTCTCATCGTAAACTGAAAATGATCAACAATGAAATTCAATTAAGAAGGAGAAGAAGGAGGAGAAGTAGTAGAAGAAGAAGGAGAAGTAGAAGGAGAAGAAGGAGAAGGAGAAGAAGTAGAAGGAGAAGAAGGAGAAGGAGAAGGAGAAGAAGAAGGAGAAGAAGAAGAATTACCAGCGTGAAAGAAGCAGAATTGGAAGAATTACCAGCGTGGAAGAAGAATATGATGAACGAACCAATCCCATGGTATCCGATGATGAACGACGCACACAATTTCAGGGTTTGGGAAGCGTGTCAGGTGAGTGATTGTGTGTGAGCTGAGGGTTTAGTGAGTAAGGGGCACGTGTGAGTATCAAAGTAAAATCATGTGTATGCGTATGTATGTGTGTACATGTATATTATTTGTTTACTTTATTATAACCCTCGGACCTTTATAACACTCAACCTTTAAAAGAACAACTCCATATCATGGAAAAATCCAATCCTATGAGAATATATATATAAAATTTCTTTTAATAAAAGTAAGAGAATGTGCATCGCTGTTGAAGTGATGACTTAGCCGAAAAAAGTGCCCATATTTCTGTAGGCATAAGTGATGAAAAGCGTCTCCTATTTTATTAAGGGGCATTGCTTCAGAAATGATGCCTATTTTCCTCCCCGAAAGCACATTCTTAGCTACAAAAAGCATCCTCTTTAAGAATACGCAACGCTAGAATTGGAATCACTCAGAAAAGCGACTCCTTAAGCGTCGCTTCCTATGCATCATTTTTTCAAATTTTTGGTATCACTTCTCAAGGAGAGCTTAGGGGTGAAATTTTTGTAGTATAGTGTTCGCCCACTGCTCCTGCACCTTCCTCTGCGGCTTACCCCAATAATTTGCTTCGCCCAATTTTCTATGAACAACGGGAAACCTATGTGTTAATTACATACCAGTCATTCTTTATTAAAATCCTAACTCTATCTCATTTATCACCTAATCATGTGTTTAATCACACTCAGCTTCTTTTACCGCTAGTCTTAATAAATTTACGCCATACCCCATCATCATTTCCAACTATGCGTCAACACAATCACTGAACACCTGTCAAGCTTCCATTGGTTAGTAGAAGGTAGCCACGGTAGCCACGGTAGCCGACGTAGGCAGCATAGCAGTAGCACACGCCTAGTTAAAGTAAAACAAAAATCGAAATAAACCATAACATGGGCAATGGCCACGTTAGCCACTGCTGTTCTCACTCGCACCCGTTTTTCTTCATCTTCCAAGTCCCTCTTCACTCACACTCTCACTCTCAACCATCTCCTTCTGCCTTCTCTCTCTGCCAAAACCACTTATCTTCACCGCCGCCGCCCCTCCTTCTCTTGCAAGGGAATGGCTACTTCAACTGCTGCCTCTGACACAGTAACCTCTCCCTACGGTTCTTGGAAGTCACCAATCACCGCCGATATCGTCTCCGGCGCCTCCAAGAGGCTCGGCGGAACCGCCGTCGATGGCCATGGCCGCCTCATTTGGCTCGAATCGCGTCCCAGCGAAGGAGGGTAGGGTTTTAACTTTTAACTCCCTCTTTGACCCTTTCGATTGTTACCTCTTTTCTTGTTAGAAATGAAAAACGCAGTTAAGATTCAAAGAATAGAAAAAGGAAAACACTTGGACGTTCTTCTGTTAGATTAGTCCTATGAGCGGTTCAAATAGTACGCACTCTTAGCAATAACTTGTGGTCCTTTCCTCCAATAGTGGCATTATTAAAGAAGAGTCAAAGTTAGAAAGATTTTGGATTTTGCAAGTTTATTTTATTTTATTGTTTAAAGACTTTTTTAGCTACTCAATGTGTTTCAGACGAGGTGTTCTTGTTCTAGAACCGGAAAATCCGGGAAGTGACCCTGTAGATGTTACTCCAAAGGAGTTTGGAGTGAGGTCACTGGCCCAAGAGTATGGAGGTGGTGCTTTCACTGTTTCGGGGGATTTCGTCTTTTTCGTAAATTACAAGGATCAGAGATTGTACAAGCAATCCCTCAGTTCCTTGGGTGAGCATTGATTATTGACTAATCATCAATTGTCTATACTATTAGTTATGTATGATATTTTTGCTTGTGTTGTGATATGTGATCCTTTTGGCATGAATGCATGATTTATGGTTTTTCACTTTTAATCCTGTTGGTTTCATCTTGTCATCAACTTCAGTCTTTGTTGGGACATTTTTTGGCATGATTTATGGTTTTACACTTTCTTAATTAATGCTGGTATTTTTGGTTTGTGACGTAGCAGGTGTGCCTCCTGTACCTCTCACTCCGGACTATGGTGGACCGTTAGTAAGCTATGCTGATGGAATATTGGATTCACGCTTTAACCGTTTTATCAGCATAAGGGAAGGTAAGCTGTCAGAGTTGTTTGTCTTCAACATTTAAGTTAGAAAGACGCCATAGTGCTTTTACCTGTCAAATCATTTATTTACTTATCAATTATCATAATTGCATATCTTGATGTTAGATCGTCGGGAGAGCAGTCTTAACCCTCCTACAACAATTGTGTCTATAGCACTTGGCAGCACCAAAGTTCAGGGTAAGAATTCTCATCTTAGTTGTGAGTTCAATCTCTGGAGAGGTTGTTTCATACTCCCATTTTTGCTTGTCAAAGATTGTCAAAGTCACTGCGATTATATCAATCTGACTGGATTGTGCAATATTCAGAACCACAAGTTCTAGTTGGCGGAAGTGACTTTTATGCTTTCCCACGTCTGGATTCTAAAAGTGAAAGGATAGCATGGATCCAGTGGAGTCACCCCAATATGCCATGGGATAGATCAGAACTTTGGGTTGGCTATATTTCTGAAAATGGGTGAGCAAATCAATTCATTTTTAGCTGTAAAGTGGAAGCTGTATAAACTATAAATTAAAGAAGCTCCCCGACCATGTAGTTCTCCCATTGAGGTGATTAGGAAGGCCTTCTTTTGTTTCTTTCGTCGTGTGCTTTTTTAGTTTTTCCATATTTGTTACAAGTTCAAACGGCTGGTACTTGATGGTATTATAAAGAAAAATGATGAATTAATTTCTATCCACTTTTCAAATCACAACTATTATACTTCAAATATATTGGTACACTGTTCCTTACGTTCATTCATTGTTTGGATACAGGCTTATAAAAAAAAATTTAGTCCCTCTAGAAGATTTTTCCTTTTTAACTTTCCATGTATGCTCTTATTTTGTATGTTGGATCTGGCTTTCAAGTTACTGATGATAGTTGGTGTTACTGATTTTGGTATTTGTATTTGTTACTTTTCAACTTGGAGCTTAATTATCTTATTCCATACAGAGAGATCCACAAGCGCATCTGTGTTGCTGGTGGTGATCCTTCACTTGTGGAATCTCCAACTGAGCCTAAGTGGTCCCCTGATGGTATGTAAATTTGGCATCTTCTTTAATCCCAAAAAAGAACTTTGCTGTTTATAAACTAAAAAACTTAGTTATAGTAATCAAGCCTGTAGTTTCGTTGGCTAAGCAAGTCATGTTTTGTAAATATAACAATTTATGATCTCATCAGATATTGACACATGATTCTTGTTGCTCTAGGTTAGTTAATATTGTATGATGTGGAACTTTTGTAATTTACAGTAAATTCCATGGTTTGAATGGTTCTGCTGTTTATTTGGGTTGTGCTGATTCAAAGCTTTTTTTTTTTTTTTTTCTCTAACAGGAATGTTAGTTATGACCTTTAGGTTCCTCTTGGTTCTGATTATTCTTTGAATATTTTAATGTGCAGGTGAGCTTTTTTTCATCACAGATAGGAAAAATGGTTTTTGGAATATCCATAGATGGGTAATTTTCGTTATCTTATTATTTCTCAAGCCATTTCTAGTGTATGATAACTTAGATTAACTTTTGGTTTTCTATATTACTCACTATTCTGCTTGATTTTAAATTAATGTGGAATGATATATTCATTTTATATGTTGGTGGGTGCAAAATTATATTTTATTACATTATCAACTTAAAAAAAAAATTGACAAGAAGGTTCCATAGCTGACAGTGTTTTTCCAATTTGAATTTTCTTGTTCCGATGCTTGTTCTTTCAATTTGTATCTAATATTGTGTTACTTGTAAACAGTTCATTGAGCAGCTACGAATTTTAACATGGAGGTTCCATAGCCAACTTATTGCCTATCTGCTTTGAGTTTTCTTGTTTCAACAAATAGAGTTCCAAAGATCTTTGTACTTTGATTTAGATTCTGAATGATGAGTCCAGTATTGATTTTACCAAATTAATATTTCATAGTGTTAATATGCTACCATGAGTAATATTAAGAGTGGCGAAAGTCTTATATTTGAGCTTCATATGACTTGTCTACTTTAATCAGTTTGAGTTTCTAATATTTTTCCCCTTTGTTATCCGAAATCAGTTTGAGTTACTAATATCTTTCCCCCCTTTCTTATGTTTAATTTCTCGTTTGTTTTATCATTAAAAACTCTATATATTGACACTACTCTGTGACTCTGTATTGCCATATATGGATTTCTTTATTTCTGCCGTGGTTATGTTCAACAGAACGATCATATAAGATAATCTGGTGCCATGCACTGGCCGTCAAAAGAGTTGATTACTTCTCCACCTTTTATACTTCTTTTCTAACTAATGAGTTGGTTACAGCTTGAATCTGAGAATAAGGTTGAGCCTGTTTATACTTTGGATGCTGAGTTTGCAAGGCCATTATGGGTTTTTGGTATGAACTCATATGTATTTGTTCAAAGTCATAAACAGAGCAGCTCAATTGTTTGCGGTTACAGGTTAGTTTAACTCTGTTGATTCTCTCTTCCATCTTTCCCTTTATCCATTTCTGACTCTTCTGTTTTGATTGTGTTTTCAGGCGGCAGGGGAAGTCATATCTTGGAATTATTCATGATCTGCAGAGCTCCACACTAACTCCGCTTGATATTCCTTTCACTGATTTGGATAACATTGTAATTTTTTATACTAGTTTTACTCTTTCTTTTCCCTTTTGTTTTTTGGTGGATCCAGATAAAATGTTTCACAGGTAACACTAAAATCTAAGCTGTGCAAGTTTCCATTGTAGACTTCTGGTAAAGAATGCCTGTATTTGGAGGGAGCTTCTGCAGTTCATCCATCGTCAATCGCCAAGGTGTTTCCCACCCTCATCCCCAACCAAATATTTTTAAGGAAAAAATAGGAAAGTAAAAATCAATCTAATTTCATTTACTTCAATACACCCCCTAAAATGGTTGGCTCCTTGTTTTTCAGGTGACTTTAGATGATGATAAATCAAAAGTAGTCAACTTCAATATTATTTGGTCCTCCTCACCCGATAGCTTAAAATATAGTTCGTATATCAGTAAGCCAGAATTGATTGAATTCCCAACTGAGGTTCCTGGTCAAAATGCTTATGCATACTTTTATCCGCCAACTAATCCTATTTATCAAGCTAATCAAGGAGAAAAGCCACCTCTATTGTTGAAGAGTCATGGTAAATCTTGTCTTCTATAAAAACTCATCACATTCTTTTCTCTCTGTATTCTAATTTATTTAGCCACATGTGCTAAAAACGTGTGGTTTCATATCTCATGAATTACATATACGATAATTGGGAAGAAATTACCTTTATTTGTGAATGAAAAATACAATTCTTATGATACTTCTGAATATGGATCTCATGAGTACATCGCAAGTGACGGTCACAATATCTTGTTACAATTCTTTATATCACTTTTATGGAATCCATGGTCCTTAAGATGTGTTTCTGTTATCCCCCACCCTTCTTTCATCTCCTTTTCTCTCTTTCTTCTTTTGCCACTGCCAAGAACGATTAGTTTAGTAGACTTTGAATTAATAATATATTTGTCGTGTGTAGATTTCCTATTTTTGACAATTTTAACATTGGTCTTCTCGGTAGCAATAAACAAATTTCAGAGCTATGCTAGAAGCCTAGAACCCTTTTGAACAATATACTATGTTAACTTTTAATGTTTCATAATCGGACATGATCTAATCAAGATGAACTCTGTTAAGTTTATACAACTTGAATTAGAATTTCAATTTTCTTTTTTGTTACCATTCTATCAAAATTTCTTAAGTGGAACAATCATAATAATTGAGAAATGATGGAGTGCCATGTTTTTGCATTAATTCAACTTGATTCATTTTTGGGGAACTGTCATGTGTGAGTATTTTTACTCGTGTTGAGAACAATTACCTCCTTTATATTTGCGTTGTTATATTTGAATATTTCAGGAGGACCTACTGCTGAAACACATGGAATTTTAAATTTGAGCATTCAATACTGGACTAGTAGAGGTTGGGCGTTTGCTGATGTTAATTATGGTGGTAGTACTGGTATGCTTCTCTTTGGCTACACTCAGTGTTTCCTTAATTCTCTGTATTACATTATATTGTTTTTCTCAGCCCACCTCTTTTTATGTCGTTGGGCCGGTAAATGTATCCGCTGGTCATTTATTTGTTTATTATCCTGCCATCCAATGAAATTTTCATTGTAAACAATTTTATATTTGAGTTTGTTTTCATTATAGCCTGTTATAGTCAGTTTCAGTTGCTAAAAGGAGAAAAGTAAACTGACTAATATTATTTGGAAGGTTATGGGAGGGAGTACAGAGAACGGCTTTTGGGACAGTGGGGAATAGTTGATGTCAATGACTGTTGTAGCTGTGCTAAATATTTGGTAATTGTTATTTATTTATAATAATTTTTTCTTACACTTGTGTTTGATGAATCTATTAAAAGAGTGATTATATAATCTCCTATGTAGGTAGCAAGTGGAAAGGTTGATGGGGAGCGCCTTTGTATAACAGGAGGCTCTGCTGGTGGGTATACCACCTTAGCTTCTCTTGCTTTTAGAGACACTTTCAAGGCTGGGGCTTCTTTGTATGGTGTGAGTGCTTTTGAAACTTCAATCTTACTTTTGTCATGCATGGTTAAATTCATATCTACTTACTATAATAATCTTTAATATTCTCTAGAGATTAGCTAATATAGTTCTTGTAGCTTAATAAACGTTTTAGTGATACCATTTTTTAAGAGATTTTTTTTTCTCTTTCAAAAGCCTTTTATTTATTGAGAAATATTAAGTAACCGACACTTTTTCTCTTCTTTTTGCCTTACGTTTGAACCAACACTGGCCTACAGCTTGTGTTCCTATGTCCAACAAATTTTTGAAATTGATGTGTCCTCACATCCCATGTTGGTGCCCGTGCTTCATAGATTTAGAGTTGTTTGACATGAAAAGAAAACGGCATCCCAACCCTTTTACCATATTTTGAACCTTTTCCTTTTTTCTCCTTTCTGTTTTGGTTATCCTCAATTGGACTTTTTACTTCTAGTTGAGCCATAAAAAAAAAACAGAAAAAAAAGAAGGGAGAAAAAAGGTATAGTACTACTTTAATCTCTATTGTTTGGGTCAAGTTTCAATTTTGTCCTTAACGTTTGAAATGTCCTATTTTTGTCCAAAAATGTTTCAAATGGACTCAATGTTGTCCCACCATTAAATATGGATAAAATATTAAATCGTTAATGCGTGCTCAGTGAATATGTTAATAATTAGGCAATATGTATGAGTGTTAATGCTGTAATTTTAGAGCTAAGAGAAAAGCTAATATTTATGTTGGAAGATATTAGGTTTTACTTGATGAATAAGTAGATTAACAATGGTGCTAACTTAATGCAAGTAGGTGGGTTGGCAATAGATGGGTTGACAACACTTGCTAACTAATTATGTTCTCACAACAGTTACTGTGGGTGTCAAGTCTTGGCTCTTTCTTTTGGATTTAACAGGGACAACATTGAGTCTGTTTTAAAGTTTTTGAAACAAGAGAGTATTGCTAAGTGTACAAGCAATTTTGACAACCAAGTCTAACCAAGTTGGCTCAAACTAAACGAAAACCATAGTTATTAAATGAAGGAGGTGGTGGAGAAGGAGGAGACTCATAAGAAGAAAAAATATGACTTGGTTAGACTTGGTTGCCAAAAATGCTTGTACACTTGGCATTTTTTTAAACGGAAATAGGACGTGGAATGTTTGTCAATTGGGGTTCCAACAAGTGTCTATATCCCTTTGGGTTGCTCTTGCAGATTGTTAGGGACTTGGGTATCAATGGATGCTGGGTATCAATGGATGCCAAAGTCCCACGTCGGGTAGTATGGGATGCTTGATGTTTTACTTGAAGAGAAATGTTCTTCCCTTTTAATAGCTAGCTTTCACGCTGTGGTTTTCCATTTTCTTTTGACACTTTACAGTTTACATGGACACACCACCATAGTTGAGTTTCCATGCTTCATAGGCTTGTTTTCTTTACATATTTTAAACAAATCTCACTTTTTCTAAATTCTATATTCTGGTCAATATCAAGTATTCAAGTGTAATACATCATATGGTCTACAAAGAACATAAGTTAAATCATTGACCTAACAATTTTGATGAAGGGAATTATTTTGAAAATTCGTTTCTCTAACAGGTAGGCGATTTGACCTTGTTGAGTGCAGAAACTCATAAATTCGAATCCCATTACATTGATAAGCTTGTTGGTAAGTTGTTGATGGCTATTCAACAGTTGTTTTTTTGGCCTATTTGTTTCGTGTGGTATTCAGCCAGTTTATCTTCACTAATTTTAGGAGGTGAAAAGGAGTTGATTGAACGATCCCCGATCAACCATGTTGACAAATTTTCTTGTCCCATAATTTTATTCCAAGGGTTGGAGGACAAGGTTAGCAACAATGCAATTATTTTTATTATTATATTACCACGTGTAGCTTGAATAATCTCAAGATTTACATTTGCAGGTTGTGCCTCCTGATCAAGCTCGGAAAATTTACCAGGCAGTGAAAGAAAAAGGTGTGCCAGTTGCTCTTGTTTTATACGAAGGAGAGCAACATGGTTTCCGGAAGGTATGTGATGAATTATTTTTCTTGTGACTTGTGAGCAATGAAATTGATTTAGAAAGCAGTGACCAAATGCCACGACGGATTGTATGCAGGCTGAGAACATTAAGTTTACACTTGAACAACAAATGGTCTTCTTTGCGCGATTGATTGGGCACTTCAGCGTGGCCGACGATATTACTCCGATCAAAATTGACAACTTTGATAACTGAGCACAGTGCTGATGATCGCTTTCTTCACATTTATGTGAAAACTTGAACTGAGGAATCTCTACTCATGAAACCTTGTATTGCTTCAGAAATCTTTGCTGGAAATTTCTGCATTATTGAGCTTCTGGTGTTGCTGCGCCTTCTGTCATTGCTGTTGTTGCCCTCCATATAAGGTTCCTGTTAATGGTCATGGACAAGAATGTGCCGAGTTTCTGCTTGCATTTTCTTAAATCTTCATTGGAGTTTAATTCTATATTTGATTTCGTTTAGAGTTTAGGCTGAATCTTGTCTCAGTTACAAATATATATTTTGGACCCATGCTGTAGATAAATTGAATAATGATGAATAGCTAACGTGGATAGTGGTTAGTGCCAACTAATTTGGATCTAAGAATGATAATTAGTGGCAACTCCCAAAAGAAATATGAAATCGAATATTACAATTTTGGAATTTTATGCCAACGAGCTAAATAACCTGGTAAATTCAAATTTATTCGTAATTTCTTATTTATAAGTTAGGGTGTGTTTCGTGTGTGAGACTGTGACTTAATATTGTGTTTGGTGGATGAAGACTCAGTCTCTAAAATTCTAGCATGTTAGGTACCTCCGAAGAAGGGGACTAAAATTTTTGGGGACTAAAATTCCAGCATGCAGAATCGCATGGTTACCATGCTCACATAGATGGGCTCCTCGTCAACATGGACCACTCTAACCTCCACATTGCCCCTTACCTCAATCATCGTCTCTTCCACTTTCAAACAACTTCTGGACATGACTACCATATTTTTCGACGAATCAGTCTCTACAAAGCAGGATGCACCTTTTTCACCCTGTTCATCCTCCTGGTGCACCTGTTGTCTTAGTACCTCTGTTCCAAATTCCTTTACATATACCTCAAACTCAATCCCTTCACAACACACAGAGATCCACTCTTGAATTGGTTCACATCAAAAACAATTAATCAAGATTCTTGCTATGCTGAAGGAAACACAATCCTCTGTTAAGTCGTGAGTCATCGCCATTTTCTCATAAATGCCCCCAACAATTCTATGGAAAGTATCTTTCGACCATGTGTGGATTTAGAATCCCATGAGTTCTACCCAAATTCGCCTCGACAAGCACCATTTGTAACCCCCAACATGGCCTCATTTCATCAAAATATTCTGGCATGAACTACATCGATAGAGCCTTATCCCTTAACTGAACAAATTCAAACGATA
Source organism: Stylosanthes scabra (assembly GCA_036250425.1). NCBI lineage: Eukaryota > Viridiplantae > Streptophyta > Magnoliopsida > Fabales > Fabaceae > Stylosanthes > Stylosanthes scabra. The sequence goes on from JASCZI010090958.1 coordinate 10,443, forward strand.
ATATGCACTTTCTTGGACCTACGCTCTTAGCCAATATACTCATATTCAACAACTCTATTTGTTTCTTCGATGGCTCCACCATCACTTCCTTCTTTCCTCTTTCCTCTTTGCAGCAAGAGCTCTCTTCCCTAATTTCCTGCTCTTGGCCTCCAAATTCATAAGAGAGTACTCTCCTCGTAATGTTGAAGACATACCCTTCCTCGTCCCTGTGCAAAATCGTCGAGGAGAGACTTTAGAGAGAAACCAAGTTAGGGAACACAAGATGAGAAGACACCACATCCAACTCAAAACCTTAAGGTATCAAGTAAATGGGTCTCTCATCATATAAACTCCTCACTTCGCTTTGCTTTCAAAGATGTGAGACTAATCTCTCACACTTGAACCACAACAATCTCCCCCCAACAAATCGCAGGACTCGCCAACCAATGCCCATGTGTAATTGTGGACCCACTAACAGCTCATCCTTTTCCATGGTAGTGCGGACCTACCGCGAGGATACATCTCTCAACCTTTCAAAGGATATAATCATATCTCTCAACCAGAAAGGCGCTGACTCGAAGCTTTTGCCGAACTTGCTCCACCTGGACAATATCTCCTTGTATGCCCAGACTTTTCGCATCTTGTGTAACCCAGATTGTATCAATGATATCTTTTTTAAGCGCCGTGAAGTTTGATATAAAGAAATTCGACGGAAGGATGGTCTTTGGCTTATGGCAAGTTCAAGTCAAGGATGTATCTGCCGCCCTTCATTATCAGGCTCGACACTCCCTCTCTAACATTTCTCATAGCAATATCACGTCACGATGATGTATACCTCAACTTCTATCCTCATCTTTTAAATAATGTGCTCGTTCCCAATCCTCTTGAACACCATACACACCCTCGCAGCCTCCTTATTGTGTATCACCCTCGAACACTCCACCCTTTTCACGTTGCACCTCAGGTAGTACTTTGTATGCTACCCTTATATATTTTGTTTTGTGAAGAATTTTTTAAATACTTTAAATTTTAGAATATTTACAAAAATATAAAAAAATTGTTTTAAATTTTTTTAAGTTTCATTTCAAAATTTTAAAGTATTTTTAAGTATTATAAAAAATTTGTTTTGAATTTTTTAAGTATTTTTTAAAATAGTGTAAAAAATTTTAAACATATTGTTTTTTAAAATATTTTAAACTTTTTGCTTTAAATTCTTAAATATTTTGTTTTGAATGTTTTAAAATATTTTGTTTTAATATTTTAAAGTATTTATGAAGTTTTTAAAATATTTAATTTTTAATATTTTAATTTTTTAAATATTTTGTTTTAAAATTTTTAAATATCTTTTACATTTTAAAGTATTTTTTAAATATTATTAAAAATTTTGCTTTAGATATTTAAAGTATTTTTTAAATATATTAAATTTTTCTATGGCTAGCCCTTTGCTAATGACGTCGTAAAGCACCTGGAATCCGTATAGGAAATCTTTTATAATTGATTATTTTAAATACACACCCCGTACTTTTTTCATTTTATGGATAGAATCTCAAAGTTCAAAGAACCACTAAATTATTTTACTATCCAAGAAAGGTCCGGATAACAAATAATAATTCAAGTAACAACTTTTTACGACAGCACGGCAAAAAAATAAAAGGAAAAATTACTAAATCTACTCACGAAATTTTGGCTTTTTTATTAGAATACCCATGTTTTCGAAACTTATTATGAGAATGTCCTTGTTTTGAAATTATTTACGAACCTGCCCTCGTTTTGCTTACGTGGCGACGGTGGCAGCTTCTTTTTTTTCAGTTGCTGACTAGGAGGCGCGGATGGAGAAGGCGCTTCCAACGTGGAGGCACCAACATGGGAGGCGCCTCCAACGTGGCAGGCGCGGATGGAGATGGCGCCTCCAACGTGGAGGCGCATGTGCAGAAGGCGCCTCCTACGTGGCAGGCTCTGACCACGTAGGCGCCTCTGACACGTGGCACACACAAATTTTTTTTTGAAAGTGTGTATTTAATTTGCAAAAATGTACCTGATTAACAATTTAATATATCCCGAAATATTAACTCATGTGTTTAACAGAAAACACATAACCTGTTCAACAGAAAACATATAACCTGTTCAACTGAAAACATATAATCTGTTCAATTGAAAACAAATAACTGCATTGACTGAAAAGAAAACAAACTACGGTGCTCAGCACAAATCTAACCAGATATTTAAGTCTAAAGTAATTTTACGCAGAAACGTAACAGAATGTAAAAAAAAAATGAAA
>JASCZI010090959.1:0-15495 GCA_036250425.1 Stylosanthes scabra
TATATATATATATATATATATATATATATATATATATATATTGACAAATATCGGAACACCATATTTATGGTACAAAAGAGTTTTCAGTTTTATTTTTGTCTTTTAGTGAGTATTGTAATAACCAAAATGTCCCTATATTAATTTTTCGTAAATAACCAAGAAACATGGTTGTTGGCTCGTGACTTAAAGATAATATAGCAAAAAGAACTCTTTAATTACTGGGGCACCAGACTTGGTATTCATCAAATCCAATGAAATGGAGAGGATTTTTTCTTGGTGTTCCTTTATAATATTTTTAACTGTTTAGTTTAAATCTATATAATTATTATATTTAAATTTAAAATGTATGAATTAGGTTAAATTTAATTATTTTTAATTACATACTTATTATATATCAATTCTATAAAAAATTATATTTGCACACCAAAATCAATTATTAAAATTAACTACCATATATTAAAGTATAAATACATATGTAGTTTAATTATTTTTACTGTGTATTTTATATTTTGATGTGTATTATATATTAGGGACTGATTTTAATAACTGATTTTGATATCCACTTAACATAACCCAGTTTTATATATACTAATATATCAATAATACTAACACATTTATTGATATACTTTTTTATGATATAAATTTTCTTTTACACATGTAATAAGTACTTACTTTTTTTTTAAAAAAAATATGATATTGCCATGAAATTTATACAAGAATATAAATGTGTTAATAATATAATATTCAAATTCTATCCATCACTTGTTCTATTTAATTTTTTTTATGGATATTAATATTCTATCTTATCTGTCTAACCAATTGAATAATTTATATTATATAACTCTACTAAATAAAAAATCAGTAACTTTGTGATAACGTTATTTGCAAATAATACATAAATCATCTATTAAACTAATTGTATTTAACCAAATATCAATTGCTAGTATTTTGATCATAAATCAATTAAAAAAATGCAACTCATAAAACATAAAAGTTTAAAAATAGGACTGGTTATGCAATCAATGGTGATATCAGATTAGATCATCATTAATCATTAAAAAATTCTGTTACACTTAATTTCAAATATTTTACTTTTTATAATAAAGTCTATGAGCTTTACATTTACTAATATTGAAAACAATAATTATACATAACTAAATGATTTTGCCAACTAAATTCAATCAAGCTACTCTTCCATACGCGCTCTTTTTTTCTCTTGTTACCTTTTTTTCTTTTTTCTCTTCAACACGCGTACATTAAGAAGCAGTGGAGAATGATGATGATAGTAGCGATGACAATGACCACGACAACGAAGGAGGCAGCGGCGACGACGACAGCAGTGGCGGCGGCAACGACGACGAATCCCATTTGTTGTTTCCATTTCGTTGAGAATGGAAGAAGAAGACCAAAACCACGTAAATAGGAGGAGGAAGAGGTGTAACAATAGTAGCAGGAAGATAGGGTACATTTGAGTACATTTGAGTGGTAACTTCTAATAATTCAAAATCCGTTTCTACTTTCATTCAAAATCTGTTTCTACTTTCATTTAAAATCCGTTTCTATTTTCAAGAAATTCAATTTAGTTTTATATATGAAAATTCGTTTCTACTTTCATTCAAAATCCGTTTCTACTATCATTCAAAATCCGTTTCTGTTTTCATGAAAATCCAATTCAGTTATTATATATTAAAATTCGTTTCTACTTTCATTCAAAGTCCGTTTCTGTTTTCGTGAAAAATCTAAATCATTTTTTAATTCAAAATCCGTTTCTGTTTTCATTAAAAATCTGTTTCTCTTTTTATTCAAAATCCGTTTCTGTTTTCGTGAAAAATGTAATTCATTTTTTAATTCAAAATCCGTTTCTGTTTTTTAATTCAAAATCCATTTCTGTTTTCATTAAAAATCTGTTTCTCTTTTCATTCAAAATCCGTTTCTGTTTCCGTGAAAAATATAATTCGTTTTTTAATTCAAAATCAGTTTCTGTTTTTATTCAAAATCCGTTTCTCTTTTCATTCAACATCCGTTTCTGTTTTTCCTAATTCATTTTTCAAAATCAGTTTCTGTTTTTATATCGATTTTTCTGAAGAATTTTTCTTTCATCGATTTTTTTTCTTTAATCGTAATTATTTCATACAATAATAATATATTCTTCGATTCTTAACAAAGTTGATTTGTAACAGATATAAATTAAAATTTTATCTTTTTCATGAATGTACAAGTGTTTTTTTTAATTATATAATAATTATCCCTCATCAAATTTTATTTTTTCATTTCTTTTTTCAATGATTATATTGTGAATTGGTTATTTTTTTCTTCTTAAAATCAATGTTTATTTTTATTATTTTTTGTTTGGTTTTTTATAAGGGATTATTAGAAATTAACCAATGAGTTTTAAAAATATCATATCTACATTGATTAAGAAATATGATAAAGGAGAAGATATATCCTTGCACAAAAAGAGAAGGATATAAAATTTGATTTCATAGAGATGTATTCTATAAATTTAAAATGTTTAGTTGTACTTATTTTATTTTATTTCTTATGAAATTTAATAACTAAATATATATTATATAGAATAATGCTACGGAACTCACGTTAGGGAGTCATTAGGGAGCCAACAACTAAGTTATCATCCAAAATTTATATGAGTTATCATCCGTAACTCATATATCCAATATTAAGTTATCATCCAAAATTTATATGAGTTATCATCCGTAACTATTGTTGGCTCCCTATTGGCCATAATATGTTGGTTCCCTAGTTTGAAGTAAATAGCAACTGGTGATGTGTGTCTCTTTAATTGGTTATCTCTAAGAAGACGATATTAGAAAATGAGTGAAGGCTTCAGGTCTATTGGAATACTCTTTGCTGATAAACCTGTTTCAGCTTGGCCAATGGAGACTGATTTTAAGATAATTTGGAGTCGACGTAATGGTTTTTGTGTTACAAGGTGTGGAGACTACTATTTGAAGAAATTCTGCATTGATGATTCTCTCTTTCAGTTTACCGAGGTGGAAGGCGTTGACCGTCAATTGGCACTCAAGAAGAGATAAGAATACTTTGCAGGAATTTTCAGGGTTTAGGAAAAGCTCTGACATTCCATAAATTGAAAGAGATCTGTAGATCGAGAATGATTTTATCTGTGAAACTCTCAATGATGGAACGTAAATTGAGTTCTTGTGGTTTTGAGAAACGGTTTCTGCATAATCCAATAGCACTACAGTTAGTTTAGCTTTAGCTTGGAAGAACTACGAAAATTTATCCACGACTGTCTCCCGACGAGTCAACATCTTCGAAATCGAATCTCCTCAATTGTGATATTTGCTCAAAATGCAAAGAATCAAATTATTTTTATTCTCCATTATCGAGATCAACCTTGAATTTCAAAGATACCAGTATACACCTTTCTTGATTTTCTTCTTTATTAGTATCTTTCTTTTTAAATTAATTTAATATTTAATTGGTGAAGAGGGAAGATTACTTTATTTAGTAAAGAATAAAATTCAAAATAAAACTTCATCATGTGTAATGCACATATTTTTTCTAAAACTAGAAAAAATCTTCACTCTTCACTTATTATCGGTCTTCACCAAAGAAACACCCATCTAATAAATCTATCTCTATTATTTCTTTATTTAATGAAAAAAATACAATTATCATTGATAAAAAATTATTACATCTCGATTAAAAATGAACGAAATTATAGGATTCCTGTTTTATATATATATATATATACACAACACATTGGATACCCTAACGCGATTAATGTGATAAGAGAATCTTGCAAGGTTTTTCTGCAAGGAATACTTTTGTTCGCTTAAAATATGAAAAAGATTGTGAACCAGAAAAATGAAATCATATTCCCATTTGAATATTTTGTATGATTCTGTGTCACTGTCCGACAAATACTTGCGGTTCCAATTCAATACATACGTGAAACTAGAAAGAGAAATAATAACACCACCCTTTTGTTCCAATATGCCAAGTTGAAGTATAAAAACGAATTGGCCAAACAGAAGTGTTAGTCAATTGTAATTCATTATTAAACATTACTGCCAAAATTTTGATTAGTAGGAAATCTAAGCTCAGAAGCCCCCTTTGCACCATTTGGGTAGTTCAACGAACTTATGTTGCATGGATATAGGTATGGTACTGATATTTGGTATGAATACATATAAATAGGGATGGCAATGGGAATTCGAGGGGCGGGAACTCCTCCATCTCCATTTATATTTTTGCTCCCTATCCCTGCTCCATTTCCGTCACGAGTTTCCATTTAAATATCTCGGCTGGAAAGATGGATATTTGTGGATATTAAAGTTTAATAAATAATTTTAAGAGTAAAATAACTATACAAATCAATTAACTGTTATGAATGATTCAGGTGGCTAGCCGCCGGTTACTATGCATCACTATGCGCATAGTAACCAAATGAATCATAGTCGTCCATTCCTTATCAAGTTACTATTTACACAGTAAATCTTCGCGTATAAATAGAGCTATGATTTCATAATTTTTTCATATTCAGAAATCAATAAGAATTTCATTCTCTTGCTCTTTCTAGCTCTTTCTCTTATTTTCTCTTTATATTTTATAATTTCTCTCGTTTATAGCCTTAGTTTTACAACACGTTATCAGCACGATGCTCTGATCAATTCGCTTTGAAGCACGAAGCTTTGATCAATTTGCTCTAAAGACATAAGGTACTAAACTTTCACTATGTCAAATCTTTCTCATTTAGAATTTGTACCACTTAACATATCTAGTAATAATTTTTTATCATGAATACTTGATGCTGAAATCCATCTTAATTCAATGGGTCTTGGAGACACCATTGAGGCTGATAATGAAGCATCCCTAAAGGATCGTACTAAAGCCATGATCTTTTTTCGTCGTCATCTTGACGAAGGATTAAAAAATGAAGATCTAACCTTGAAAAATCCTGAAGATCTGTGGACAAACCTTCAAGATAGGTATAATCATCAAAAAGATGGTGATACTTCCTCGAGCCCGTTATGAGTAGACGCATTTACATCAACAGAATTTTAAATCCATCAGTGATTACAATTCTGCTATGTTTAGAATTACCTCACAAATGAAATCATGTGGGGAAAATATCACTGACAATGATATGTTAGAAAAGACATTTACTACCTTTCATGCCTCGAACGTGCTCCTGCAGCAGCAATATCGAGAAAGAGGGTTTTACAAATATTTTGAATTAATTTCTTGTCTTCTTGTTGCTAAGCAAAATAATGAACTGCTCATGAAAAATCATGAAGCTCGCCCAGCAGGCGCTGCCCCAATTCCTGAACTAAATGTGGCAAATCATGACCCCAGAAGGGGTAAAAGGCAAGACTTTAATAAAAGGAAAATTTATGGAAGGAAAATGAATAACATTCACAAGAAAAGATTCCACCAGAAGTGGAATAATAAAGAAAGAAATAATAGGCATGAAAAGAAAACAAAGAATAAATGCTTTGGTTGTGGTGGTGTTTGCCATTGGTCACGTACTTATCGTACCCCAAGACACTTGCTTGATCTTTACCAAACATCTTTAAAGAAAGATGATAAAAAAAAGGAAACAAATTTTGTTTCAAATGATGATGTTGAAAATTATGCCACTCACTACGACGTCTCTGATTTCTTCGAGGATCATGAAGGAAATATCGAGCATTTAATTAATGATGGAAGAGTTAAATAGATGTATTTGTTGCTTTTATATGTTTAAGTTTTATTGTCAGTTGAATTTTATTTTCTTGTATTTGGAATTATGTATAATGTATTTAATAAAATTATGGTTGAGTGCACATGTGATAATTTCTTGAAAGATTTTAGATTAAAAATAAAATTAATTAATTATCAAAGTGAAAGTATTATAAAAATAAGAAAATTAAAGTATGAAACTATAGTTATTAAAATCAGATCAGACCAGACGGTTCAACTAGTAGATAGGTGAACCAAGTAGGGTCTAAGGTTATAAGCGCATACTAATTTGCAAAATACCATGGTGGTTCAGCGTGCACCATAGTTTTGCCCGCAGAACCACGATGTTCCAGCCTGCGCCATAGATTTGCCCTCAAAATAAATAAAAAAAAAAAAAGAAAAAAAGGGGAAACCAAAACCAATGGTTTCAAACCCATATCTAGGGGTCTAGAAGGCACTATATTGACCACGAGGATATGTTTTAGTTTTATAACATGTGTGCTAATTAATATATATTTATATAATTTGTTGTATTTTATTCTTTTATTTTATAATCGTGATTGTGATCTTATTTATCTTTGAAGAAAAATGGCAAGGAGATATAACGACGAAATTTGCCTTGCGGATAGTGCAAGTTCACACACAATTCTTAAAAGTAAATTTTTTTACTGATTTCATATAAAAACAAGAATGTGTTAATACAATCATTGGTTCAGCCAATGTGATTGAAGGCTTCGAAAGAGTTATTATTTTGTTTCCCAGAGGAACAAAACTTATAATAAATAATGCATTATTATCTGCCAAGTCTCTAAGGAACTTGTTGAGTTTTAAAGATATTCGCCGAAATGGATATCATATTGAGTCAGTAAATGAGGATAACAATGAATACCTCTATATTACTAGTCATGATTGAAATAAGAAAGTCATATTGGAAAGATTGCCTTCACTTTCTTCTGGGATATACTATACCAAAATTAGCCCAGTTGAAACACATGTTGTTGTAAACCAAAAGTTTACTAATCCAAAAGAATTCATGATTTGGCATGAACGATTGGGTCATCTTGGGACAACTATGATGCGGCGAATTATTGAAAATTCATATGGGCATTCACTTAAGAACTAGAAGATTCTTCAATCTAGTGAATTTGTTGTGTTCCTTGTTCTGAAGGAAAGTTAATTGTAAAGCCATCACCAGTAAAGATTGGATTTAAGTCTCCTGAGTTCATAGAAAGGATTCAAGGAGATATATGTGGACCAATTCATCCACCATGTGGATCTTTTAGATATTTTTATGATCCTGATAGACGCATCTTCTAGATGGTCTCATGTGTGCTTATTATCATCTCGCAACCTGATGTTTGCGAGATTACTTGCTCAAATTATTAAATTAAAAGTACAATTCCCTAAAAATCCAATCAAAGCAATTCGTCTTGATAATGCTGGTGAATTTACTTCGCAAGCTTTTGATGCTTATTGCATGGCCAATGGTATAAGTGTTGAACATCCAATAGCTTATGTTCATACACAAAATGGGTTAGCAGAATCGCTGATTAAACGGATTCAATTGATTGGTAAATCGATGCTAATGAAAACAAATCTCCCAATATCTGCTTGGGGAATGCAATTTTAAATGCTGCAACACTTATTCATTTGAGGCCAACAAGTTATCATCAATTTTCTCCCATGCAATTAGCTTTTGGCCAGTAGCCAAATGTTTCCCATTTGAGAATATTTGGGTGTGCGATATATGTTCTCATTGCTCCACCTCATCGCACTAAAATGGGACCCCAAAGAAAGTTGGGGATATATGTTGGGTTTGATTCTCCCTCGATAGTAAGATATCTCGATATGCAAATGTGTGATATATTTAAAGCCCGATATGCATATTGTCATTTTGATGAATCAATATTCCCAGCATTAGGGGGAGAAAAGAAACAACAACAAAAAAACTTGATTGGAAGGTATCCTCTTTAACACACCTAGATCCCAGATCAGGCCAAAGTGAACTTAAAGTTCAAAAGAGTTTACGTTTGCAAAGAATAGCAAATGAATTGCCGGATGCATTTTTTGATACAAAAAGGATAACGAAATCCTATTTGCCGACTAAAAATGCCCCAATTTGAATTGATGTTCCAGCAGAACAAATGACCATTGAAACAAGTACATGCCAGAAGCGTCGTAGACCAGTTGGTTCAAAAGATAAAAATTCTCGTAAAAGAAGAAAGTCAGACGATGGCAAAGATGAAAATACTCCTCCTGCTTAAGAGAATAAAAACATAGTTGAAACATCGAAAGATGTTATGGTACCTGCAGATTGCCAAAATGATGAGATTTCAATAAACTATGTTTTCACGGGTGAAAGATTGACCCAAAATGAAATAATTGTCGATAATATATTTCCATATAATGTAGCGCTGAATATTGTGCACGAGGATCCAGAACCCAAAACCGTCGAAGAATGTCGACGGAGGGATGATTGGTCAAAATGGAAAGAAGCCATGAAAAATGAATTAGACTCACTGGCAAAACGTGAAGTCTTTGGACCTATAGTCCAAACACCTGAAGGTGTGGAACCCATTAGATATAAATGGGTGTTCATGAGAAAATGAAATGAAAATAATAAAATTACACACTATAAAGCTCGACTAGTAGCACAAGGTTTCTCACAAAGGTCTGGCATAGACTATGAAGAGACATATTCTTCCGTAGTTCATGCAGTTACCTTGAGGTATTTGATTAGCTTATCTACATATCATAAGCTAAAGATGCACCTAATGGATGTGGTCACAACTTATTTATATGGATCGTTAGATCGTGATATCTATATGAAAATCCGTGAAGGATTAAAGATATCTGAGACATCCAAAGCGAATCATCAAGAGCTATACTCGGTTAAACTGCAAAGATCTTTATATGGTCTAAAGCAATCCGGACGGATGTGGTATAACCGTCTTACAGAGTATTTGATAAAGGGGTTAAAAAATGATGACATTTGCCCATGTGTTTTTATAAAAGCTCTGCATCTGGATTTATCATAATTGTAGTGTATGTTGATAATCTAAATATCATTGGATCTCCAGAAGAGACGATCCCCAAGATCGTTAATATTCTGAAAGAAGAATTCGAAATGAAAAATCTTGGAAAAACTAAGTTCTGTCTCAGCCTACAGATCGAGCACATGAAGGATGAGATATTTATTCATCAAAAGACTTACACAGGGAAAATCCTTAAAAGATTTTACGTGGATGTATCACATCCAGTAAGCACCCCAATGATCATTAGATGTGAAAAAAGGATCCGTTCCGACCTAAAGAAGATAATGAAAAAGTACTTGGTCCTGAAGTACCATATCTCAGTGCTATTGGAGCATTTATGTATCTTGCTAATAATACGCGACCCGATATATCATTTGCTGTAAATTTATTAGCAAGATATAATTCTTCTCCAACCAGAAGATATTGGAATAGAATTAAGCAAGTCTTTAGATATCTTCGTGGAACGGATGATATGGGACTATTTTATGAAAATGAATCCAAGCCACAATTGATTGGTTACGCAGATGCATGATATCTATCTGATCCCCATAAAGGTAGATCTCAAACAGGATATTTGTTTACATTTGGTGGTACAACTATATCTTGGAGATCTATAAAGCAAACTATAGTTGTGACTTCTTCAAATCATGCCGAAATACTAGCAATACATGAGGTAACTTTTGAATGCTTTTGGCTGAGAAGTCTGATTGGATATATGCAATCATCATGCGGGTTGTCTGATGAGAAGATAGCTCAAACAACTCTGTGTGAAGATAACACGACATGCATTGCTCAGCTCAAGAGTGGATACATCAAGGGTGATAGAACTAAGCATATTTCTCCCAAGTTCTTATTCACTCATGACCTTCAAAATCAAGGGTCGATTGATGTTCAATAGATCCGCTCAAGTGATAATTTGGCGGACTTATTTACAAAAGTACTCCCTACATCCATATTTGAAAAGTTGGTATACAAAATAGGAATGCAACGACTACGAGATCTTAAATGATGTTACTAACAGGGGGAGACTGTACTCTTTTTCCCTTGATCTGGTTTTTATCTAACAGGATTTTCCCGAATAAGATTTTTAACGAGGCAGTGCTCATTATATAGGATATTGTACTCTTTTCCCCTTAGTCGGGTTTTTGTCCCACATGATTTTTCTTGACAAATTTTTAATGAGGCATATCTGTAATGGACATCCAAGGGGGAGTTTATGAATGATTGAGGCTGCTAGCCGCTGGTTACTATGCATCACTATGCGCATAGTAACCAAATGAGTCATGGCCGTCCATTCCTTATCAAGTTATTATTTAAATCTTCAAATAAAGAGGGCAATGATTAAAAAAGTTTTTCATATTTAGAAATCAATAAGAATTTCATTCTCTTGCTCTCTCTAGCTCTTTCTCTTATTCTCTCTTTATATTTTATAATTTCTCTCGTTTATAGCCTTAGTTTTACAACATTAACTATTAAAATTCAATATAATCAAATATAAACCATACAAAACAACATGAATTTAATAAACTCTATCGCATATAATCTTTAACACACACTAAAATCAAATTAATTTAACATAAAATATAGAATCTTGGACTCTTGGTGGCTAATCAAGTAATTTGTTGAGATTTTTTTACATATGTATAGGGTTTTATTGTAATTTTATACAAGCGGGAATTTAGCGGGTCCCCGTGGGGCAGGTACCTCAATTTCTTTCCTGCGAGGATTTAAGGGGTCCCTAATTTGCTCCCCGTCTCGGATTTTTTTGGCGAATTCCCGCGAAGGCGGGTAAAATTGCCATCCCTAGATTCAAAATATGAGTATGAAAATTTTGAAAAAAAAAAAGGTGCAAGCACGACAAATATATATATAATTCATATTTTAAATATACTAAAGATGCATATTTTATATTTCAAAATAATTATTTAAATTGTGTAAATTCACAATTTTTTTATAATATACATTTAACTAGTTAAAATATCAAACCTTATATTCCAAAATCTAAATAATTAATTAGACCAAAATAAATATTGTTGACTCCTGAAATAAACTTCTAACAAGTCTAAAGAATCAAAGGTACATTCTAAAAATATTTACACAAAAAAATACTTTATTAGTCAAACTACAATAGTTTGAATAAGTAATTCAGGTCTATAAATCAGGTTCAACAAGTGAAAGGCTAGCATTCATAGCGTCTTCTAGAATTATTATCCTCGTAAATCCAATTTTGTGGCAATCTTTTAGCTAAAAAATGTCACTCTATCCCTCTTAGATTGCACATCTTTGATTTATCACTGTTGATTACTTTGTTTGGGGTCTTTGACCCCCTTCCTCCACACAAAAAAATTGAAAGTTTAGTAATTATAAAATTCTTACCTTCAAATGGATTCCATTTATCTCCATTAGTATCTCACATTTTTGAAACACCCTCTCATAATAATTCTTAGTCCTTTTTTCTAAGAGTTGAAGATTTGAGTGTATGAATACTAGTCTTCAGTTTTCTTGGAATTAAACTTATTCCTCTTCACAGAATGCACAAAAGAATATGTGCTCTCATTTCTCTCACCACAATAAGAAGATGGTTGTGAAAGGAGTTTGCATGCTATTTTTTTGAAATTTTGGGAGATAACTTCCATTTCCATGTGCTCCAATTCCTCTCATTACACGAATAAGATGGTTGCGAAAAGAGTTTGTATGCTATTTTTTGAAGGTTTGGGAGATAACTTCCATTTCTATATGATTCCCATCACTTCATTGATTTCATTTCCCACCTATTCTACAAAATATAAAATTTTCTAGCTCATCTCTAACTATTGAGAATTTGAAAAATTCTACAGTTATTTCCAACCTTTCCTTCGAGTCTTAACATAGACTTCTAAAACATTTATTCCATCTTATAGAAATTTTATTGTTCAAATGTAGAGGAATTTTATTTGGATTTTGTTAAAGTCATTCTCCACAATAATGCCTATTAAGTGATCTTAATTACTTAGGATTAAGTGAATGAGCTACAATAAAGTGGTGTATTGTTTTTACTTCGACTCTCAACAAAAATGTCATACACCACATTATGAAAAGTTGAAACTTCAGTCAAATCCCTGCGTTAATGAGGATATATATTTTTCTTCACTTGTTCGATCATGGAAGCCAACAACTCGTGAACCAAATAAAGATGTTATTGTTTGTATCACAAGCTCGAATCATGTTATATATATATTTTGTGTGAAACTCAAAATGCAGTCAACTTTAGCCCATCATTAGCCATTGGGAAATGTTTTTTCATGAATGTTGCCATTGTAACATCATCATCCCTAAAAGAAGCTCATTCATCACTAATAACCATACTTTGGAAACCATGCTTTATGTTTTGAAACCTTTTGATTATGTTCAAACAATTTAGTTATATTAGCGTTTTTCTTTTACAAATATGAAGTTCTAATAGCATTGTAGTTAGGTGGAGTATAGTAAGGAATATTTGTATTAGTGATAAACTCATATTTGATGGTTAAATATGTGTTATAATTTAGGGGTTTATCAACCAAAAAACCACACAATTGCTTGTGAATAACCATGTTTGTGAACCTTTGCTCATATATGCTCTTATAGATAAATACATGTTAACTTAGCCTTAAATGATATGGATTTATAAAATCTCATCCCATTTGATGCCTTGATGAGTTTGTTAGTGTATTTTAGGCATTTAGGAATTGAGAATGGCATATGAAAGTCTAAGGTAGGCATTGGGAGCAAAGGATTCATGAAGAGAAGCCAATAAGGAGAAAACAGGGTACCGTGTGACCGCATGCATACCCCGTGCGTCCGCACGGGTCCCTGGAGCATCAAGGAATCGCCTCTACCTCACTTGTGCGCCCACACAGTCCATACGTGCGTCCGCACGCACACGTTGAAAACGACGAAAGAAACATTGACTTTTGTGAGCCCTGCGACCGCACGACCCCTTCGTGCGTCCGCACGGGTACATCTGGCTGAAATTAAATTGAAGGCTAAAATTGGAATTTCAAATTTTCGGGCCAAGGCCAAACCCGTTGGAAGGTCCAATTCGGATTATATGAAAGGACAGCAGTTGAAACACAAGGACACACTCACCATTAGGATCATTCTTAGTTTTTAGATGGTTTTTGGAGGTTTTTGGGAGGGTTTTCCATCTCTCTCATTTTCTCTCTTTTATTCTTCATTGTTCTTCATTTTCTATTTCAATTCCAGCTCTCACTAGCCAAACATTTACTTTAATTTCAGTTTTTGAATGCTTGTTTGTTGATACTCTTGTTTAATTAATGCAATCTACACTTGTTTCTTTTATCTAATTCTCTATTTCTAAATTCTAGCTTTTATGTTCCTATGTTCGTGTTTTTATATTGCTGGAAATTATTTCTTGTCATGATCTATTACTATCTTCTTGATTAATTATTGATAATTGTTGATTTACTTCAATTGTTATCTTAATTTGTCAATTTTTCTTGTTATTCATCATGTCTTTCTATTATACACACCAAGTGTTTGATATTTTGTTTCTTATAAATATGGAATAGTATTCTTGTGTCTTGGTCATGGGTTGAAGTGTGGATGATCTTAGCCACTGATCCCTAAGGAAAAGAATGGATTAAGGATAAGGTTAAAACTGTTCCAATAACGTCAGGCTTTTGCTAGTGATGAGTGGACCTTAATGAGGTGAACGTGCTGGATTATTCGCGTTCCAAAGACCTTGGTCCTTCGCATTAGTAAGTAGCCTAGGAACTTTGGAACGGAGTTAATTCTCCCCACTCGACCATAAGATAGAGTGGATTTGATTCCTTACGTGACAACCATTCGTAATTGGGATTAATTGTGATCATAGGGACACATTATACTTCAACTCAAGACCAAGCACCTTTTATAAATTGCAATCTAAGTCATCTCTTGTTCTAATTATTATGATTCACCAACTTTCACTGATGCAACCCCAATATTTTCACAATCGATTACAAGTTTCAATTTTCAATTCTTAGGGAGAACGACCCGAGTACAATACTCGGTATTTTTGGTTGCAAACTTGTGACAACATTTTTTTAAATCTCGATTCGCTCATTCTAGTGTCGGTTGGAACTATACTCACGATAAGAAAACTCGATTTTTAGATTATTTCTAACCGATCGGAGCGGGCGCGTCAATTAGCTTCATATGCAAATGCACTAGTAAAATAAGGATTTCTTTTGACAATGAATGGCGAACCAACAGAGTAAAAAAGGCTTACTATTTCACAATTCAAATGCTCTTTTGTTAGGAAATTTTATTTCGTTCATCTATTTTGTGGGCTATGTACATATATATAATTAAGTATAATTATATTAGCTATTTTATATTTTGACTTATATAAAGTGATCTCACTATCAGTTTAAATAATAAAAGGAATAAGTCAATATTACTTAAAGGTTTGGGATTAATGAGAATAAAAGCAATACTATCTATTTTATTGGGTTTCACGGTTTAATGGGAACTAATAGCCTAGTATAAATAAAACTCCAGGATTTTGGTTCCAATACACCTAAGCCGTCATTTGCAACCCCTTTTCATGATAAAGTTGTCATTCAGCCCTACTAGGTATATAGAAGGTTTTGGTTGAGGAAAACCAAAGAACCACAATTAGGATTGTGAACAACAAATCAAAATCAAGAATGATGCCTATCAATTCAGGTACGCTTCCACTTTCAAGTATCTCTTTCTTAATAATTTAACATGGATGGTTCTAAGGTTTAAGAAATCCAAGAATTCTAACAAGGGGTATCATAGCCATTTATGATTGAATCATTGAGAATTAATTGATTTATCTTAATTAATCTTTGATGTTTTGACTCTTGAATCTGATTTACGGATCCGATCCATGTCTAGAACAATTGATTTAAATTATTGTTATTCCGGGTATTCGAAGCTATGTATGGTTATACATCTATTCTTTTGACAACATGCAATATTTAACAATCTCCCACTGATATAAAATAAAATTCTTCCTGTGCGTTGAAATTTTCTACTATTTCTTGTTTCTTGATGGCTCACCTCCTTTGTTTCTCCAATGAGATGAATTAAAGTGAAATATGTATATATCTTCAATCATACCTTCATTTATTAATAGGGACTCAATGAATTTTATTTTGGTTTGTGTTCAATGTTGAACAAACTATTTTCTTTTTTGACATAAGAAAACTTTCGTTTGTGGAATAAGCCAAAAGACACTTACACATATGAGAAAATACAATAGATCTGAATTTAAGAAAAAAGATAGATAAACTCTGTGATGAACTATAAACTGAGAGAAAGCACAAAGATCGATTATAAAAAATCTTTTAAAATAGAAATAGAAACACATCTTGTTTTTTTTTGTTTCTAATACTACACGAAAAGTATTGCCACACAAAAATATATCCATACTTTTTCTATAACTAGATCTAAATACCTTTCAAATGTAAAGCTTCCTTGAACAAAACGTCTTCCTGATTGTATTCTCATCCCAAATCTGCAAGATCATGATCAGAATACCCATAAAGGCAACCAAAGCATATTCCAAAAGGATAGAAACAACCACACTAAGATTATTTGAGCCAAATCTAAACTCCAACCACAGGGTAAAAAAGAAAAAAAGAAAAAGGAAAGAAAGGGGAACAGAACTGAGAAAGGTGGGGTGGGGGGGATAGGAGAGAGGAAAGAAAATAGGGTTAGTAGGAAGTAAGACAGGAGAATAAAGGGAAGGAAAAAAGAAAAA
>JASCZI010090959.1:15547-27927 GCA_036250425.1 Stylosanthes scabra
AAATGGAACAGAAGTGAAGAAGGATAAAGGGAAGAGAAAAGGGTAGTAAGGACGAGAGGAGGGACACCGCTACCCTTAAATTGAGCGACGGTGGCGGCGGCCCTCCAAGCACTGTTTCAGAAAGGGGAAGGCTTTGGAAAGGGCTTTGGTTGATAGAAAAACTTAAAAGAAAGTCTTTCCTTAATATTCCATTAATAACGTTGAACAAACTATTTAGATGAATCATAATTTAATTTTGTGATCGGATTTAATTTTGTGTGCCTTTAATTTGTCGTAAACTAATTAATTAATTTTTTAACCAAAATATTAATTGGGTAGCGTTCTGTCTAACTCCTTTGGATTTGATGCCATTGATTTGGTGTTTGATGACAATTATTATTATTATTGATAATGTTAGATGTATATTTATTTTGTCCATTCGAATTATTAATTTCTATATTAAATAAAAAATTATTTTGATATTAATTAGTATAAAAAATTAACACATAAATAATTTTTTATTTAATATCAAAATAAATTTGTCATAAAAATAAATAATTTGGTTGAATTTAATTGACAAAATAGATGTACGCCTAAAATTATTGTATTACTATTATTATGTTTCTTCCTTTTGTGTATATAAGGTGTATACGGTACGAATAAGGATTAGTTTTAGGTGGTTATACATATTATTTATTGTTAAATAATAGACTTTTACCAAAACTTATTATGTACTTCAAATTCACACCGTGGTTTCGTATATGTATGGCTTATACTATTAAGTTCTTTTTTTATCATGTTATATATTTTGATTTTGGCGAAAAGTCCATCTATATTTCTTTTACTGTCTAATTCAAAATTATATTGTTTATGAATATAGATTCAGTTATTATAAAATTAAAATAAATTAATAAATTAATAAATTTCAAAGTATTTATATATTGTGTCATTATTTATTTATTTGGTAAGAAACCAAAGATATGAGTATTTTATTCATAATTAATTGGTGTTATATATATTTTGTTTGGAACTTGATTCTTTTATGGTATTCTGGGGTTTAATTTTATTATTCATTAAAATTAATAATTTTCATATAAGAAAATTATGTCTAACTATTAAGAGTATAAAATATTATGTGGTTGTTATATTGTGTCTTATTATTTTCACATATAAGTATTTGGTTTTGTTACACGAAAAAATTAAGAACAACTTAGAATATTATGCTCATCTATTTTATAAGGTTTTGTTTTGGAGTAAATTGATTGAACATTATGCTACCAAAGTAGCTTCTTTTGTTAAAGTCGATTTATTTTAAAATATTATAAATATTTTTTGGTAATTCATGCAAATATTGGTCTCCCAAAGAAAGATTCATATTTGGCCGAATTACAAGCATATTAAGGCAGTTGGGTAATTAAGAATGACTCAATATTTATTATTTATGCAGACAATGATCGGCTCAAATATTGTCTAGCCAAATAATAATTATTGAACTTTATGCTTATTTTTTATTTAATTATGCAATCACTAATCGACCCAAAGGAAGGTTGGTGTTTGGCCAGTTAACAGAAAATATATGCGATAATAAATAGGTATAATTTTCAAGTTTCCATGTAAATAATAAGTCTATTCAAAGATAGGCTTATTATTTGACTGGATTTTATTAAGAATATTTGGCAAGTCGCAGTAAAGAAATTTATATGTATGTAATTTATGCGGGTACAAATCGACCTAAAGAAAGTTTTATATTTGGCCAAATTACATAAACACTTGTGGTAATAAGCATGTGATAATTATTTGGTTCTATATGAATAGTAAGTCTGTCCAAAGATAGATTTATTGTTTGACGGGACTTATTATCAATGTTTAATTACTGTATTAAGAATATTACTTACAAAGTAATATTTCTATCCAAATACTAAATGTTAATGTTATCCTAAGTGTTCATGATGGGCTCACCCTATAGTATGAATTTTACTCATAAGATATGAAACTTATGTGAATATATTGGGTTGTTTTGAAGTTCTGTATGTTAATGTAAGTCTATTTATCAATAAATAAAATGACAATTCTGAAACTGAAGAACGTAATTATCGTTCTTTTGTTACAAGGATCTAGACTTTGCACTGAAGATTATATAACCCTATCTCTTCATAGATAAAGTTTCAGAATAATGATTGTTCAAATTGCATAAGTCTTATTAATAAAGAATGAAATTCTAAAATTCTAAAATGAATTTCTCTAAGAGATAAAAAAAAGTACTTTACTAAAAGATATAAGGTTAAAACACGTATGATATTAAGGGGCTTGTTTGGGCTAGCTATTTTTCTTTAAGATTTTTTGCCAAAGTAAAAGTAATTTTATGTCTGGATATCTCATGTAATAATATATTTTTATTCGTCAATTATGTTTCGGTACAACAATATAGAAACATTTTTTTGTTTATTTATTATGTTAAAAATGTCTTTTTTGAGTAAAAAAAATCTTTTAAAAAAATATGTAAATTGTATCTTCTGAAAAAAATGTTTTTTGATTTTACTAGTACTTTTACTTTTACAACAAGAAATTTGCCAAACACATAAAAAAACATAAAAGATCTTTTTTTTATGTCAAGAAAAAATCCTTTTTTAGTCAAATAATGACGCCCAAACAAGCTCTTGGTTTCAATGAGACATTAAAGAAAATATAAGAGTACATATTGTAAATGTCTTATCTTATTTCAAATTTAAATGCACTAACGTTAGTTTTGTCTTATGACATACTCATGCATTTAATTTTGATTTTCCTTTTAGGACAATTTGATCACTTTAGGGTCAGTTATCAAGTTGCAACTACCAAAGATAAAAGTACTCATTTGATTAGGTATCTGATATGGATTTGCAAAGTAACAAGGATCCATGAACAACATATAGTATATCTCAAAAGGAACAATAAAGATAAATAAAAAATTTTAACTGTTTCTTTTGCAAGTAGTTAAAACACTAAGGAAGATTGTGTCAAATATCATATTTAGTGTATAAAAGACGACATATTTATAATTTATTTTGGCTTATTTGATTTCAGTACTGTGACATAATTAGTGAATAGATTTTGGTACGTTTGTTCATATGAGTTGTCTGTAAAGAATACTCTAAATTATATAAAGTTTCTGAAGAATTAATTTTTTTTGGATAATGATAATTTATGGAAAGATTGAGATAACAGTTTTGTGTATTAATTGAATTTGCAAAAATATATAGTATATGTTTATCTTATATATGATTTAGTTTTTTATTTCTATTATCACAATTTTAGTTATTTTCTTGTCAACTAGAACATATTGACATTCTCTTCTATTTACAATTTCAAGTAGATATATTGATACAAGATTTTTTTCTTTAGAAATAGTCTAAGGATATTTTAATTAGTAGTTTTTCTTGATTATACCTTAATTCTATCTCATTTAAGTGAAGTATGATTACTCATACTTTGTTACCAGAATTATTCTGGGAAGGAGTATTGAAAATTACAGTTTATATTCTTGTTACAGTTTCAAATTTTATATAGTCTTACACCGTTTTAGGTACTTACTTTTTTTATGATCCCACAATTGAAATACTTTGGGGATAGAAAGTTGAGTAGTTCTTTGAGGATATTGAGTTTTGGGAAAGATAGTCAATAGATTATTGTAAAGACAAACTAACTCAATTCTTTAAGAACAAATCCTAGAGTATTATGTACTGATGCCATAACCAAAGGGTTTAAGTCCATTTAAGATAACAACGAGCCCAATCTCTTTTTTTTTTCTTTTTTTTCCGATCATTTTTGAACTCACAAAATCCCCAATCAAAGGAGTGAGGAAAGTTCGCTGGACTTTTATACCTACACACACCCCCTCAAGCAAAAGAAATAAAACTACAGAGTATCCACCAAACAAACAAAGAAAATAAGAAATCAAATCAATCCCCCCCAAAGTTCAAGTAATGTTCTCCTTTCTCATTTACTGCTATAACACCTTCAAGTTGTGGATTGATTTCTCATTTCCAAATCCTGATTTCACACCCTGCATTTCCCCATTTATTGGTATGTTACACCACATCCATCTTTAAAGCAATCCCTCTCACATTTTGGTTTCACCCATTTAACATTCCAATCCCTCAAAAATAGACACTACAATAATCATTATTCACCTACTCCTTTTGATCACTTTCTCACAATAAAAAAAATTTCTCCTTCCAGGCCCAAGAATTCCTCCAAACAAATTATTTGACCCCACAAATTCTCTTATTATATATACATTACCACCGTAAATAAGCATAACTTTTCAATTCACTTCTTTCTTTCGTTTCCACTAATTTTAAAAAGTGAGACTCGTATTTCCTACATTGCCTTCTTGATCCTTTTAAGTTTATCACTTCCGAGATACCTCTAAACATTCCAAATAAGCATATTCATTTGAGCTTTGGTTTAGCATCTAACATTAGGATTCTCGTTGACATAGAGCTTCCCCTTATATTCACCTATCTTCGGCCATGTCCCTGTCTTCTACTCTTCGCCTTGCTCCTTTTCTCGAACTTGCAGCTTCCTTCCTGCCAGTCTCACAAGCAAGTCTTCCTCGTTATTAGTTTTAAACGAGATTCTACCTAGATCACAAAGTATCTTCATACTCTAGCCGACGAGTCCAATCTCACTATCCAAAGATAATGTGGATATAAAACATACCTTGTTATAAGGGACTCATCTAAAAAATAAGGTGCTAGATACAAAGAGACTTTTCTTTCAGTTTCATAGAAAGTCTCATTTAAGATCATAATGACATTAAGGTTATATTTTGATCTTGAGTTACAGTTATAGTGGATAGATATAAGATAATGTTTCTCAATAGCAATGTTAAGACAATTGGTATTTTGCATCATAAAATTGTGTCGCATGACATAATAAGGATATGAACTCAAATTTAAGAATTCTATCTATGAACTCAAGTAAGTTTTCTAACATCAATATTTCATATTTCATCAAATTATTATCTCTTACGATCTTTTGAGATAAATATGGTTGATGACTATATACTTGTTTAGTGGGAGTAAGATCTCATATGATCCTTTAAGATAATTATAGTTAATGACTATATGTCAGTTTCGTGGGAGTAAGTATATTTCAGTTGTCTTGTGTGTCATTAGCATTGCTCTTTTGTATTAGAAATTTGTATACATTGAGATTATTATCGAAGTACATTTGGATTACCATAAAAGAGTTATGTCGTGAGACTTTTAAAGAACTTGACATGCAAACTTACAAATAAGGTTATATATCATTCATTCTAAGGGATACTATAGTCTCATTAGGTGCATCAAAGAAAGTATGAAGTTCAAAGTGCATGAGGTTTTTTATGCTTTAGTAGTAGCATAGTGAATACTGAGTTTGACAGATATTTGAACAAATTAAGAATGGATCATTTTATATGTTCACATATATGAAGTCAGAAAATAAAGTTAAAGATCATTGGGTACTCATATTTTAACTTTGTTGGATGTTAAGAAAATTTTGATCCATTGCAGGTATACTTAGATGCTCATTGGAGGAGTTCTTTTGGAAAGGTGTTGAGAAAAACACTTATTAGTTATTACCCCTTCCACTGAAGCATTTTAATATAAATCGTCTTTAGAAGACATCCAATCAGGTGACTATAAACATTTATCACAAATTATGGATATATATTTGAAAGACCACTTGATTATTTTGTGATAATTCATTAGTAGTTTTAATATTTTCAAATTTATTGAATAAAAGAGTTTAAAATGCTAAAGTATCTATTGAGCATGTTGGCGCGAACTCCATTTAAAGCATGTATATTTGTTCAGTAAGAAACAAACATCCAAGGTCTTTCATGTGGGTTTATTCATATGAGTGATATGTTATTTCAGTGGGAGTGTGCATTTGGATGCTCACATGATTTAAACAAACTTACAAGTATAGATATTTCTGTAGAAATAAAGTATTCAATTTTATTTTCACTTTGACTTGTATTTTCATCTCATAAAATTTAATAAAGTTAGACCAGTTGAAAATAGATATGCATGAGATCGTTTTGCATATAATTTTCAAATTTTCTCATCCAAACTTGATCTATGTCATTGAGTAAATTATTATGGTGATAATCGTGGTTTAGTCAAGATTCTAATGTGATAAAAGCTGCGATAGTTCCATGAGTAATTTATGAGATGAACCAGTAGATTGCTAAGGTAATCAAATAAAGTAGCGTTCAGGATGTGCACATAAAGTTTCATGAGATATGATTATTTCAGGAAAATATATATATATAGCTCAAGTGGGAGATTGTTAGGAAATTTTATTTACTTAATCTATTTTGTGGGCTATATACATATATATATATATATATATATATATAATTAAGTATAATCATATTAACTATTTTATATTTTAACTTATATAATATGGTCTCACTATTACTTTAAATAATAAAAGGAATAAGTCAAGATTACTTACATGTTTGGACCTAATGAGAATAAAACCAATACTATCTATTTTATTAGGCCTTTAGGGTTTAATGAGAACTAATAGCCCAGTATAAATAGAACTCTAAGGTTTTGGTTCCCAATACACTTAAGCCACCATTTGTAATCATTTCCCATCAGGGAGTTGCCATTCAGCTTTACTAGGTATACAAAAGATTTTGGTTGAGGAAGACCAAAGAATCACAATCACGATTGAGAATAACAAATCAAGATTAAGAATGATATCTATCAATTCAGGTACGCTTTCACTCTCATATATCTCTTTTTTAATGATTTAACATGTGGATGGTCCTAGGGTTTAAGAAATTCAAGAATTCTAATATCTTTAGCTTCATTATTAAAAGTCTTTATTAATGATCCATCTACTACTCTTCTTTTTTTGCTCCCTCAGGTTCGCTAGGTGGATTTAAATTTGTAGTTCTAATAAAAATAAGAATTTGGACATCTTATGTCCTTTCATTTGATTCTTGTTCTATTTACTTCATTTATTCAAGACAGTTATTTTTATAACTTGTGAACAATCAGCATTTTCATAACCCTTTTTTCATGGCAAATGAGATTTTACCCTTAAATATGATCCTTTATAATAGTCATTACAATAGTTATAATGCTAATTCACATTCCTTTTTCCAAATTTTTTTTGTAGCACAGTTACATAAAAAAAATTAAAAAATAGATATGTGGAATACCTTGCCCTGTTTTTGCCTCTAGCTCTCTCATTGTCTCACATTGTTCAGCTCTCTTGCGTTTTGCTATGTCAATCTCTGTGCAACAGAGCTCCTCACTTTTCTCGTTTTGTTGTGTTGCTAATCTTTCTTCCTAGCACTGTACTGATAAAAAAAATGAAGCATTGGGAGATGATAGAGTTATTTTTTTTTTGTTGTAATTTTGTGAGGTGGTGAAAGAAAATATGAAATGAGAAGTCATTTTTGTGGAGAAAATAAAAGACAATAATAATTTTTTCCTTAAAAAAAGACATAGTTTTAAAATTTCCAATGTAAATACGTATTCGAGCCACCTGAGCTGTACCCACACCATACTTGAATCGTATCATAAATTGTCCAATTTTTTTTTCGGTGCATACCTGAACGTATTTTCAACGTATTTTCATTTAATTGTACTCGATACAAGTACTTTTGTATTTTAGTTGTATCTGTATCTGCAACAGAATAGCAAACCACATTTAATGTGTTTTATTATTATTATTATTATTATTATTATTATTATTATTATTATTATTTGTAAATCTTCGATTTAGATGATTGATTATTGAATCTAATATCCGGGAATAGAACTAATTGGGTATCAAACGAAAGATTATATCAATAGAAATTTGAAGAATAGAAAGGGAAGAAGAAGTAATATTTAGAAGAAACTGAAATATAAATAAAGATAAATTAACTTCATAGGATTTCAGAGTTACAAGCGATTAACTGAATGAAAAGAAGAAAAAAGGCAACAGTGCTATGGAACTATTATTATGTGACCATTAGAGAGCCAATAAATAAGTTATCATCCAAAATTAAAATAAGTTTTCATTCAAACAGCAGGCAAAATATCATGTACAACAATAACAACTTATCATCTAAAAACACTCAAACAATTATCATTCAAAATTAAAACCAACATCAGCAGCTAGAGAAGGGAGGAGAAGAGGAAGAAGAAGACGGTTTCGGCGAAGTAAGAAGAAGCTGTCGCCGTCGTCAAGCCGTTATGGTTGCTGTGGCCACCATGGAGAGCAAGGTCATGGCAAACAGGAGCATCCATCAAGAAACTTGTAGCCTCATCGTTGACAACGTAATGCTGAAGACAGTGAAGCTATGGCCACAATGAAAAGCAAGGTGACGAGAGGTAGGCGTACAACACCACATTGACGCGGCAACGATGACATGATGATGACGAAGACTTCGGCGATGAGGAGTCGGCACTGTGCGTGGAAGTGGATTTAGGCGGAGGAGGCAAGGGCGGAGAGGCTGTGGAGGAGGGAAAGAATGTTGAAGGCACCAAAGAAAGAGTAAGAGGGAGATGGAAAGAGGTAAGAAAGTGTTGGTTGGTATGTTGACTCATAAATGTTAGACACCTATAGTTTTTCTAGAAAAAGAGGTAAATGTAACTAAAAAGACAACGAAAAAATCTAATATCATGTATAATTAAATTTGTGATGCACTAAGAATAATTAGATAAATATAAGCATGTTTCAAGTTTTAACCATGCTTTCCTTTTTTTTTTTTTTTTACTTTGTTGGGCCACTGTCGAGAGTTCTTAACAAATGGGAAGAATTCGAGAAGAAACCAAGAGAATACAATATGAGAAGACAACACATTTAACTTAAAATCTTAAGGTGTTAATAACCTAATGAGTCTCTTATCTTAAAAACTCTTCATTTCTCTTAGTTATCAAAGATATAGAACTAATTTTTCCTCACACTTGAACTTGAACAATCTCTCTTCAAGTGTGAGCTTCTATATTGAGCACAATCAACACCGCTCCTCCTCTTTCTTATATTCATCTATTATACCGTCATACCACATCACGGGATACGTTGCCCAAACCACCCTTACTGAGAAGACTTTCCATATTTCACATGAATACTCAGGAATACTAGATCGATATCTACCATCGGCTCTGATGCTCTGTTATGTGTTAGAAAAGTGACTAAATCCGCAAAGATTACAAAAAACGAAAAGATTGATTTCTCTTATAAAAACACTCTAAAGAGTAAAGAAATCCATAAACACTAGACATAAAGGTCAATAAAAAGGCAATATCCCTAAAATACGAAGGACTAAATCAAAACTATAAATACGAAACACAACTGAAGTAAAAGGTAAGTATGTGATAATCTTCGATAACTGTTACTGACTTAAGTACCAGAGTAACATTGCACCTTGCCCTTCCAACCTGATACAAGACCTAGAATTTCCCTCTTCTCCAATAATTCTGTACAAAGTTCGATTGTGCTGAATACTTTCTATTAGCTGGATTAAATTTAAAATTGGTCAATTAGTTTAGTTTGAATCGGACGAATCCACAGTGAAGGAGTGACTGGGAAATCTTAGCTGATTATTGATTGGCATTCACACTTTCCTTGTTTTCAAAAAGTAAACGCGCATGATGCGTTATAATTCAAAAAGTCGGTGGACGCAGGAATGAACTGTGAAATTGAAGGGATAAATAAAGAAATTGGATTTGGATGTGAGAATGAGAAATCATGGCTGCCACGCATAGACGTGTGTTAGTTGACAAAATTAACAACAAAACTGTAAAGCCCTTCATGCCAATTTTAAATCTTAACAAATAGTATCATGATGTCTGTTACCATATTCTATATATCTCTATTTTCCAAAAAAAAAAAAAAAAAAAAAATTCATGTTACATATATAAAAAAATTAACCACATGCATAAAAATTTATGTTAGAACAAATGGTAAACTAGGATAAATTTTATAGAGGGGTCAAAAATTAATTTCACAATGAAGAAGACTAAAATAAACGTTGAAAATAAATTAAAAAAGTGCATGTCTTTTTACAAAATACAACATTGCTGATTTTGTTTGTAAATAATATTTAAAAAATATATATATATAAAGCATAGGCGTTTGCTTCCCATATATAGAAAATAAATATGTAAATATGACTTGACAATAGATGACCTATGAACCACATAATTCAGATTCCCTTCAGTAAATATTTTTCTTTTTTATTTTAAAAATATTTTATATATCATTTTATATTAAAATACTCTTGTAATTGACTTCCAAAGGACTAAAATACTCTCATAGTTAAATGTTGAAGATTAAAATAATCTTTTAGAGATAATCTAAAAAGACTAAAATACCAATAGAATTCATTTTAAGAGACTAAAGTATATTTTTAGCATCAATGTTTAAAAGGATACTATTGGTTAGTTTTTAAAAGATCAAAATAATATTTTAAGATTAATTAATTCTAAAAGAGAAAAATATTACTCTAACATAAAATATATATTAAAATATAAAATACACATTAAAAATACTTTATATAATATATATATTTGTACATAAATACTTAATAATTGATTTAGTAGTTAAATTTTAATGTACATGTTTAAGAGATATGGAATAGGATATTGTGCTGTGTTAAAATCAAATTGAAATATCTTAACAATATTTCTAACTTTAATTCTGAAAGCGTATACAATTAAATAATATGGATAGTTTAGTCTATATAAATGGATTAATATATATTAAAATATAAATACATTAAAATATAAAATATAAGTATAATTTAATTATTTTTATTGTGTATAATACTAATCAAATAATAATGTATTTAGATCACTTTGGGCCACCAACACAAGGAAGTTGCCTAAGCTCAATAAATAATTGCAGAATAATTACAAATTACATTTCAAAAAGAGCTTTGCGATTATCAAAGAATTGAAACCCAGCTTATCTCAAATAATTTAGCACATATGTCAATCCTCTCTAACTAATAAATAAAACGAAGTGAGCATATATTTTAACCGGTAGGCTTAGATATACATCAAAATCAATGTTAAAATCATTTATTAGTGTATAATACACATTAAAATATAAAATATACACTAATAATGAGTTAAACTACACATATATTTTATATTTCAATGTATATTATACGTAGTGATTGATTTTAGTGTACCAATAAAATTTTTTATTTTTTTTATTTTTATATTTTATTTCTGTGGGATGACGACTCATGTTACATGTTTAATCCTCTAAAAGTCTAAATTGATTATATGACAGTTATTTTTTAAACCGACACCATCCCCAAAAAATAATAATAATAAAAAAAACTATGCAACTCACTACAGGCTAAAGCCACAACACCCCTAAAATTTAGAGTTATACAGAGCAGATAAAATAAGTCAAAATTTTAGTCTTGAGACCTAACTAAGTGTTCCATCCACCACAAAATTCATTACATTGAAAAATTGTATTAGAAGCCAAACCAACTGTCACCCGGAACAATCATATAGTGATAAAACAAAAAGAGAGGGGAACAATCATAAAGCAAAACCTTAAAGCAAAGCTGCAGCTATATTTTTCTGATAGCCTCTGAGACTAAAACTTGGATCCTTTGTGACAATTGGCAAACAAGCAAACATAAATATAAACGGTTAAACGTAAATTTCAACTATTCAAAAATATAAACGGTTATCGGGTTAAGATTGAATTATCTCTTTTCTTACTTCTTTTTCAATGTCATATATGTCATTTTAATTCCCTTAATTAATGAGTTTAATGTCAATAGTATAATTTTAATTGAGTGACACCCTATATATATATATGGGAATACACATAGAATTACTCCAACATGTAACAAATATTTCGAGCCAAACTAATAACTATAATTAATTTGAAGTTTTATTTACACAAGAAGGCATGCATCACTATGGTGTAGTGGCAACACAGCTTGAAGAATGGGAGCACCACAAAACCCACTTGTATTCAAAGCCAAACAAATATAAAATGAACTCACAAGAACAACCATGTTGAGTTCATAAAAGCAATGCCCAGGTTTTGCCAGCAGTTTCTGGAGCCCCAATCTCAAATCTCATTATTGAGAGAGAAAAAAAATATATAACACAGTCTTAGTCTCACTCTCATCCATGATTCAATTTAATAACACCACCTAAGTTAATCAAAGTTCAAATGCGAAAATTCGTATAATGTAAAATCTGCTATAAAGTGGAATTTGGTCTATTCTACAATGTGAAATTTCTAAATAAAGGCAAAATTGTTAATGTTTATAATGCACCAGAGGCTTGTATAATGAACTAAGTTACTGACATCAAAGTGCTATTAATAGAAATTTGATTAATCCAATCCTTAGTGGTTGAAGTCCTAATAAAAAGGGTAGGGCATGG
>JASCZI010090960.1:11966-22264 GCA_036250425.1 Stylosanthes scabra
ATCCAGCACTTCCACCATTTCATACTGATGCCTCACTTCATCTGGAGTAGATCTGTTCCAGTCTGGTGACCAATTTCGATAAACGGCCCAAATATCTCCACTTCTGGGATATAGTCGAACGCAACCACCTCGACCAGCCTTCTCCTTACTTAGAAGATGGGAGAAGATGTTAACTTGGTCAACAACATCAGAATTCCAAGCCCTGAAATTTCCACAAGATTTGGTAAAACCTGAATCAAGCCAGTTTACTGAGCCAAACTCACTATCAGTTTTGGAACTTAAGTAACTAATGTGAATCTTGAATGGATCAACTGAGATAATTTCACGGATCAGGCAATATAATCGTGGCATTCCATCCTCCTCATCATACAAGGCCCATACTTGCTTTGGCTTGAAGCATTCCTCTGACCTATCTTTATCGAAGTCATGGAAGTCAGAATCTGGGACAGTTATAGTGGCTGGACCAATTTTCTTGCGCTCCACTTGATGACCAGAAGCATTCAGAACTGTTCTTCTACATGTCTCTCTTTTTACTTGACCATCTTCAGCTTGAGACTTCTCTCTCGCACGGACAGCTGCTGCTGCAGCAATTTCGGATGCCAACTTCATCTCTTCCAGTTTCTTTCTAATTTCTGTCCTGGCCTTCTCAATCAATAATTTTCTCGCATCAAAAGCTGGTGCCATGGAACACTGCTTGGTTTGAACTTCATTTCCGCAGGAAACCTTCAGGCCTTGCCCAAGGCTTTCATTACCATCAGCCAAAAATGATTCAGAAGCGCATTTTGACCCCTTTTCGTCTGGTGCAACTACTTTCCTTTTCTTGTCTGGTCTACCCATCTTAAGATCCTGTTGTTCATTATAAACGAACGACACATCTGAATGTGTGTTGATCACAGTCTCGGCCACACGATGCATCTTGTCAACTGACTTGATTTTTGGTCTTCCTCTCTTCACATTTCCATTGGTTTGATAAACAGAATCAGTAGTTACGGTAGTTGGTCCATTTTGATTAACGTGTCCAGAAGAGCCCCACTGAAATGAAACATTTGAAACATAATCATATCCATGTCCAGAATGGTATCCTGCGACGCCATTGCCGTTGAAATAGGTGGCAGCAGTGGTTGGAACATAAGCAACTCCATCATAGGAATGACTTCCATACCCATTTCCAGGCACATAGGACCAAGGACAATATGGAAATGAACCATTTGCTGGCGCTGCCCCAGTTTCAACAGCAACAAAAGTACCACGGCAGTTCTTACACGAAAGTTTTTTGTTCACATACTTGCGCAGATACTCATACTGAACCTTACAAGAGGTGCAAATTGTCCAAAAGGTGTCATGCCTACCATGAGAAGAGGACAAATTGGAACATTTGCTATAACCTGTAGCGTGGCCAGAAGACAAATTTGTCTGAGTAATCCCACCCAACTGTCCATTTCTCTTGAGATCATATGTACTGCGCAAAGCACTATCTGACAGCCAAGTCCATGCCTCGGAAACAAGCTTAAACGCCCCATCAGCTCCCACACATTTGTTCTTATCAGGATGAAGCAACACAGCCATCTTCTTGTACTGTCTCTTGATAGCCTCTTTATCAGCAGAAGGTTTCAATCCAAGAATCGAATAGTAATCTAGTTCACCATTGTGTTTAATCTCAGAAGCAATGTAAACCTCAAATGTGGTCACCATTTGAGATATACCCTCCAATCCAGGATATAGCGTCCTAGCTTTTATGGCATAGTTTTTTGCGCCTGCAAAATCTCTCTGAGCAAATCGCTTCTCAGCAACCTCTATTGCTTTGAGTGCCTCCTCCTTCCCTGCTTCCATCTAGGAACCAAACCACTTCGCAGCTCAACTCTCAAACAAAAAACTATGACCAACCCAGCATCGCCTCCAATATCATGTATAACCTCGTTTCCATATCTGACAACAGTTTTGCAATAAACTAAAAATGTAAGTACACTTAATTTTGAAGCTGATAAAACTTTCACCTAAATCCAAAACCACCCATTCATAAACACATGAACATAAAGCTAGAAACCAGGTGCACCCCAAATGCCCAAATTGCGGGCTAAAACAACCAAAGCAAAATGGATCATGCACTTTACTTAACTAAAACTAAACAGAAAATTTTCAATCTTAACACATAAAATTCATAAAACAATGACACAAAATTTGAAACCTTACTTTCCCATCTCTTCCCTAAATCTCCCTAGAAACTAAACATTTCCAATTTCAAACACCAACAATCCATTTACATCACGAAACCACTCCAAGAGTATCGGAAACGATCCAAAAGAACCCATCTATCAATTAACAACCAAATTCAGCTAAATTTGATAAAGCCCAAAACTTTCACACATAGATCGAAAATATACAACAAAAGCCCCAAAATTTAATCCCGAAGGGGAGAAAAAAAAAAGCACCATAATTAAAGCTGAAAATAGAAGAGCAAAAAGAAAAATACTCACTGAGATTGGAACTTATAATGGGGTTTTGATTTTGAACAAGATCTAGATCGCCACGTGTACTTGGGAGATCGAGCGAAATTGAGCTGAGCTAAGTGCACTAAAAAACAGGGAAACACAGAACCCGATTGTGTGGTGTCTGGTTAATGATAAAGGTGAAGCCTTTGCTGTTGAAAAATTCTAGGAAAAGCGCGATTTGAGTGGCTACCGGAAGATCCGAAGTGGGTCCGACTCGGCGGTGTTAGTGGCGGCAGCGGAGACGGCGGCGATTAGATAATTGAATAGGAGCTTCCGACAAACGGCGATTTAGAAAGCGAAGGTAAAGGGGGCAAAAAATGAAAATAAAAATTGGGAAAAAAATTTTTATAAAATAAAAATGATAATTTTTCAGAGCTAGTAAACGCAGTTATTAGTATTACTAACATTGTTGGAAAAAGCTAACTTGCGCCGCAGATGCGTAGTTGCAAGTTGGAGACATAGAAAATTACCACTTTTCCATTAAATTAATAATAATATAAAAAAATATGTTATTTTGTGAATATTAAAATTAGTTGTTGTTATTATTATTATTATTATGTATGAAATTATTTTAATATTTACTTTTGGTAGGAGTTAGATGTTAGACAGTGTCCTATGGTTGGTGCAATGTTGGATGATGGTTTGGGAGTTTTCAGTCATAGTCTGAATGTACACAATTGTCATTGATTTTTGGTTTGACTCATTTTTATATTATTTTAAAAAAAATATGTTATATTTAGTTTCATTTATAATTACATGGTATTTTGAAAAGAAATATATTGTATGTTTATGGTTATTCTGTTTTAGACATGGAATTGGTATACATGTTTCTAGTTTACTAGCCACATATTTCTCAATGATAAAAGGATATATATTAACTCAAATCAATTATACAAATACTAATAATATATATTTTGTTGTAAAATGGAAAAAGAATATACTCTTTTTTGTGTGAATTAAGCAAGAAAATGCCCAAAAGATAACTCCTGATCACACATTTTTTTCTTTGTTTGTGGACTTTGGTCTGAAACATCATTCATGTTTATTTGTATTTAAAAATAATTAACTAATATTTCATAGTATGTACTAAATAGAGTATTTAACGTCACCAAAAAAAAAATAGAGTATTTATATTCATTTTGTCCTTTGAAGTTAAGCGAAATTTTGTCAGGTTATCTTTTCATTGTCAATTGTGAGTTTGTGACACTAATATTTTCTATAAAATTTAGAGGCATTAATGTATCATTACACTTCATATTTTGTATTTAATTATGCATTGAATAGCGAGGATTTTTTTTGGATAGTCTTTTTGTCTTCGATAATTATGGATAGACAAAATTTAAATATCTATAATTATTTAAGCAGACTAATAAACACAAATTGATTTTTTTTTTTTTTGACTATTTAATTGCATTTATTTTTTGACAAGACAAATTCTGCACTCTTAATTTTTTATTTTTTTTTTTTGTTGTAGCTCGTAATTTCTTTTTCACTTATGGCTAACCACAACCGCCAAAATCATTTACTGGGCTAACCCTAAGGGCCCAAAGATATTTGTTTGTTACAGCCAAATATTATCTATCTGAAAAAGGAGTTCAAAAAATATTTTTGTGGTAATTGTATTCACTATTCACCAATAAATAGTTCACACTTTAATACAAAAAAAAAAAAACTCTCTTTCAATCAGTCATGAGTCATCGCTGTATGAATGTTTCACAATCTGTAATTTGTATCATCATTCTGAAAAGCTAAAACATTTAGATATAAATCCTAAGTTAATTAGCATCACACACGTCCCTTTAACCTTTAAATATGCAACTTGCATTTGTCACTGTTGTTGTGTCATATGTCTCCTACCTTTTTATCTTTGGCATGAATATATGAACATATTGCTATACTATATTACTATGCTACTAGCTAGGTAGTTAGCTATATATAGTTTCATTTGCCCATTTTCTCTTCTCACTTCTTATGTGATATACTATAGTAATTAATAGGGTTTAGATAGATCTCTTAATAATGTAAGTATATGTTAATATCAGCCCAATTTACTAACAACCCTGGGCCAGCTCATCTTGGGGTTCTCAAGATGCTCGACTTGTTTGAAAACCCTCCCCATACTAGATAGGCGC
Organism: Stylosanthes scabra; assembly: GCA_036250425.1. Lineage (NCBI taxonomy): Eukaryota > Viridiplantae > Streptophyta > Magnoliopsida > Fabales > Fabaceae > Stylosanthes > Stylosanthes scabra. The sequence goes on from JASCZI010090960.1 coordinate 16,588, forward strand.
ATGACGATTTATGCGTTATCCGAAACTAAAAATTCGCCCTGAAACACATAACGACCTCCATACCTCGCCGAGTTGTACATCTCGTCGAGCCGTTGATCGGACTAATGAAGAGGAGTTACACCTTGAAGAAAGCGGTTGGTTTCAGTTTCCTCATATGATCGTAGAAATCGCCCATGACTACTTCCAACATGTAATTGTTAGGAGAATTTCCATTAAATATGATAATAAAACCATATTATGAGGTATCAAACTCTTACCCAGTTTCCACTACATATTATATGCTAAAAATTCCCACTAACTTAGGTATTGAAATGTCTTATAGATACACCCCATACTTATTTTTTGAAGGAGGAAATCGCACATCAAATTCGGACCGTCAAGGAATTGGACTTCAAGGTTCCCATCGCAATAGTATCGGACCTTGCTTATTCATTTGCTTATTCCCTAAATAAAGATTGATAAAATAATATATCGCCGAATATGAAAGTAAAGAATATTCCCAGTCACATTGAGACTTGAAGTATTTGTATATATGACTTCCCAAACTTTTTGTTAATTATTAATTGCCGCATTATATCGTAAGCGTTTTCAGGTATATGACATGATAATTCAATTTATCTTAATTATTAATTAATTTTAATACGTATATATTTTTATAATTAAAATTAACAGTTTAAGATCAATAAATTAATACGCACCATATGATTTCTAATCTCAACTACTTTGTGTTATTTTAATTTTTAAGGGGTATATATCTTTATCACTGAAACATTTCTTAACAGAATACTTACAAGTTTCATCAAAATATAAGGTTTGCGTTTCTCATAGATCGAAAAATGGTAAAGTAGTAGTGTTAGGCTCGAATGTATATCAATATCATAGTGTAAGATTTTGACTAGAAAAAGCGTTAGGTGCAACTTTTGTTAGGTTCAATGACAGAATATCTTGGACTCCATTTTATGTCCTCACTCCTCAGCATTGGTAATACTAATAACTAATAATAACTTCCATAAAAATGTGTTCCAAAACTATCATTTCTATACACATAACAGAAACTATTATATGTATTATGTAAGAAGAAGGATAATTTGCAGTTTGCACCCATGTCTAGTGGCACCAAATTTATTTTGTTTTGACAAAAAAAAATTATTTTGTTTTTCTATACTATTTACATAACTACTTGTTGAACTGACATTCATGCTATAGAAGTATAGAGAGTTTTTTTTTTTTTAAATTGACTCTTAATTAACAACGCATTAAGATTTAAGAATGTAAACATTATCTGACTATATATTTACGTAATTGCATAGCAGTAATTAACTAGAAACATTTTCTGTAAAAAAAAATGAGTCTTATTATTTTGATGCATTTTATATAATTATTGAAGGGTAAAGATTAAAGGACGTTGAAGTGGGTTAAGACGTTAAGTTCAAAACAAAAAAATTGCAAACGCCATATATAATCTATCTATAAAATAAATAAATAAAAATGATGAAAGTACTAATAAAGCATTGTTATTTTGAGGCTTGTATATATTGATTGATAATAATAATAATTTTATAAATATGATAATAAACAGTAAAAATAAATAAATAAATAAATAAATAAATAAAATAGCTACCAGCACATACACATTCAACAGCTTAGCTTCTTATAACTTTATTTAAATTAAAAAAGTTAATAATAATAATAATAATAATAATAATAATAATAATAATAATAATCAGACGTTGATGGGATTACAGAGGAACATGAGAGACGATGCGGAGGCGTCGCTGGGGATCCTTCCACCACCACTTGCAGTTGCAGGGTTGTTATTACCGTGAAGCCTCTCGTAACTGTCAATGCAGAACAGCGATAGCGAGAGCTGAACAACCACAGCCACCGGAACCTCCTCTCGCCTCCACCTCCTAACTCGCCGCCGATCTGACTCTGACTCAGCACCGAGTCGACTCAGCACAGGCCTCACGCACACCATGTACAGCCTCTTGTAGCCTCCGAGAGCCACAACGACGGACTTGACCGATGCCGCTGGTGGAGCTGACACGTGGCGGAAGCAGAGGTGCTCCCATAAGGAGTCGTCGTTTGTGGCGAGGCTGCACCATAGACGGCAGACGCAGGCCGCCACTCCGAGCGATGGTCCGTCAAGTCGTTTGAGGATCTCCCTTAGAATGTCGATGTTGTCGTTTATATTGAAGAAACGCTGCCGTTTCTCTTGCTTCATCGTCGTCTCTTGACGGCGGTGCATAGAGAGAGAGAGAGAGAGAGAGATTTGAAGGGTTTAAGAGGGAAGAATGGTGTGTGAAACTGAAAGAAGATAGAAGATGGGAACCTACGTGTGAGGTTTAACTCCCAACTTTTAAAGCAATTAAAAAAATAATGATAGATATACTCATATATATACACATTGTTTTTAATTTTTATATTTGAAAATATAAACATGTAAAAAATATTAAAAGAGTGAGATAAAAAAAAAAAAGCAAATGCTAGATGTATATCTATTTTTTCAATCAAGTTATTAATTTCAATACCAAATAAAAATTTATTTTCATATCAAATAATAAAAGAAATATCTCATAAATAATTTTGTATTTGACATTAAAATGATCTTTTATTTGTCATAGAAATAAATGACTTGGATGATAAAATAAATGTATATCTAAAATTATTAAAAAAAATTAATTAATCATTTTAGCCCTACTTGTACTGTTTTTTGGTAAGCGTTGAAGTGTTGATGAACTATATATACACTTTTATTATATTAATTTTTATATTTGAATTTTTTTGGATAAAATGTATTTAAAAGAAATATAAAAATGACATAATTTTTAGCATTTTAGTCCTACTAGTAATAGATATTGTAGATATAGAAAATTAACCACCAAATTTTTCACTGTGTTGTTATATATATTTAATTATTTATACATATTAATTAACGTGTTTTTCTAACTGAATAATCAATTTTCAAAATAATTAAATCTGTGTTAATAAACAACTAGACCTGCAATATATTAATAATTAAACTTATTTATATTTAAAAATTTAAAATAAAAAATTATAAGATATTCAGTGTACAAATTTTGGGTTATTTAATTGCATATTATATCTTCAGGAATTCTCTAAAGCCTAACCCTACATACAACAAACGGAGTCAAAAAAAATTTTGTAGGGTTTTTTAAAAGAAATTTAATTATTTGGTGTGTATAGGGTTGTATCTTGTGACTTGTGAGTTGCGAGAAATATTTGACTTTTTTTAGTTGCAAAAGAAAGGGTTATACGTAGTGGTAGAGTGAATTATGTATTATGTATGTATATGAAAACTGGATAGTTATTTGTTAGGTTGGTTTGTTGTTATAGTTGGACTTTTATTGTATATTTGTGTGCATGAAGAGAGAGAATTAGAATTAGATGAGAGTATCGAGGGATGAGAACAAGTGGCCAAAAGAAAGCTCCAAAGAAAATTACTGGAACCAATGCTTGGCTTTATTGCTCTTGTTTCTTTTCTAATATAGTTTTGGTCACTCTAAGTCTCCATATATTTTATTTATAATATAAAAAATATAAATATTAGTAGAAAAAAATATAAATATTAATATAAAAATTTATAAAATACATTAATATAATAGCATAAAAATAATTATGTATACACAAAAATAATATATCTCAATATAAAAATTAAAATAAAAAAAATAATTATATATATATAACTATAGATTTCCCTCTCTTTTTGTTTCTTTTGTTGTTGTTGTTTGTATTATTATTTATTTATTTAATTTCTTGCTGGAAATTAAATTATTGGAAGCAATGCAACAAAAGAATAGAGAACCGTTGTGTATGTGAGACATAGAGAGATCACGGATAGGGAAGAAGGAGAAGAAATTAAAGAAGAATACAATCAAAGATTTCTTAACTTTGAGGATCTAATATTTTTGCATTGCAATGACTTGTCACTAGTCACTCCATGCAGACATGTGTGTATCTTTTCGTAGAGGGATTTTTTTTGGACCACTTCATAATTATTATTGCATGTATATAAAATAAAACTACTCTTCTTACTTTTGGTGTTCTATGAAGAAATAAGGAACAAAAGTTACTATTTCTTGAAAAGTCACAGGTTGATGTTCTATCATCTATGTATATACATAAAGTGATGGATTGTATACATATCATAATTGAACTACCATATATGCACTAATTTTGAAGGTTTATTTATGGTGTTTGGAGTTTAGGGATGTGAATTATTGATCTTAGCATAAGTTCGTACAAGTAAGCCACATGCATATATATATAAATAATTATAAGAATATATAATAAGTCTACATAGCAAGAGGGTTGACCCCCTCTCTATATATATGATTGATTATGATATCTCCCTATATATGTTTTGCTGGCTTAGTTTTTTTCTTCCTCCAACGGTCCCAGTAAAAACTTTGGATTCCATTGGTTTTAATTTCATATATATAGTCTCTGTCCAATAATTTTAATTTCTTTTTATTTTTTTCCCAGAGATTAAATAATAAATGAAATGATGAGTCAAAGACTTTTCGACACATGACAAAATATAACTTAAGATAGATACCATGCATGCGTCTAAATTAATTCAATCTGTCTTAGATATGCAAGGTTAGTTACAAAACATATAGTATTATTATTGCGTTTTTTTCTATTTGGTAAATTATAATAATGATTTGTGATGATTATTTGTGAATTATATATCTTTAATTTTTTTTAATAAAAATTCTATTTACATATTAAAATTAGTTATTAGTATATAATACACGTTAAAATATAAAATATACACTAAAAATAATTAACCTACACATAGCATAATTTTTTTTTTTAATATACGCAATATAAAATACTTATTTCCTTTTCTTAATTTATGTAAATCCAACAACACAAGAAAGAAAGGGAAAAAGAAAAAAGAAAAGAAAGGAGAAAGTGATGCAACTTTAATAATACGGTGAGACAATCACTGTTGAAATGTTTCCCAGGTTTGGATCTTCTCCCACAAAGGAAATCCCCAAGTCCTTTCAAACCAAAAAGATACAACAAACACATTAAATTTTGTAAAGAGTAGTGGAGTACGTTAGGCGTACAAAATAATTGTTTTAAATTATTAAGTTCCCAATTAAATTAAGCTTAAAACAACACAAAACACTTGTTCATTAATTACACCATAGTACTAAATTAGTTTTTTATTTTATTTTAAAGACTCGTTATATTTACTACTTTAAGTTCTTAACTAATTTTCTCTTTCAAAAATCAATTATAGTGTGTATAAAAAATCAGCTATTAGCCCGTTGTTACTATTATAAACAAGTGTAAAAAAATTAAGTGAATATGTAGTAGCTCATTTATTAATTAATTTTAAAAATACAATAAATATATTTGTTCAAGAGTATTGTAATTTTTTGCTTTTAAGATTATTGTAATTTTTTGTTATTATTTTAGATGAAATTCGGATCCAAAACCTCTTATAATGAAAAATGAAGGAGTGTCATATAAGTTATCGCTCATCCGTGACTACCATATGTTTCTACACTTATTAACACTTTCATTTGATAAAAATTGATTGACATTTATTTGATTTAAACCACTACTATTATAAACAAGTTTATATATATATATATATATATATATATATATATATATATATATATATATATTATATAAT
>JASCZI010090960.1:23882-38475 GCA_036250425.1 Stylosanthes scabra
GATTTGTGATATCTTCTCCCCAATTAATTAGCACAACTAAGTTGTGATATATAATCCCTAAACAACATCCAGAGAAGAAACAAACAAGCAAGTAAAAGGTAAACAGAAAACAAATAAAGACCAGAAAGCAAACAATGAAAGACAAGCCATAATAAGGGCTCTAATCAAATCAAACGCTATATATATCATAGAACCTGACATTTTTCTATTAACTACTCTCTTAGCTACAAGTGAATAACTATGGAATCTCAATCTCTCATACCTATTACATATATATTTTCAAAGAAATAAAAAAAATCTAATATTTAGAAAATATTTCGAGTGCTTTATGATTTACGATAATTCAATAATCTTAATCCTTTATTTTAATTAATATATATACATTTTATGATTATTTTATAATTAAAATCAACGATGAAAATTACTGAATTATCGTATATCCTGAAACATCTGAAATACTTCAGATAATTTAATAGCCATTAGCTATTTGCTTATGTATATATATGTATATGTTTTTAATTTTTAATTTAATGCATGCTAACCTTGGCAAATGTCTTTGCTTTTTTGCATGGGATTGATGACTATATATACTTTTGTATCATTGATTTGATTATTCCTTGTTTCATGGGGAAGAAACTTCTCCCAATCAGGATGCTAAATTCCTAACTTGCTTTTATACGTTATAAGATTTTTGGCTGACAAATAAATAAAGGCATCTTTGGATAGTGATATATGAATCAATAGAAACAAATAACTATGTGGCTCGTAGCATGCAAACAAGTAAGAACAAACCAGCTAGCAACCCCTGAATCAACAAGTTACTATCATTGTATCCAAAAGGAAACTTTGTAATTTCCATATGAGAAATTAATTATTATTATTATTATTATTATGATTATTATTATTACTATTATTATTATTATTATTATTATTATTATTATTATTATTATTATTATTATTATTATAACATTGCTAGCTAGTTGTAACATTTAATCGTAGCTTAGCTTCTAATATTAGGAACGTAACTTAGGATATATGGATTTACGTTCTTTTTCTATAGTGTGGGGTCTTGAATTCATCCGTTAGAAAAGTATTTATTTAAACATTATTTTATAGTAATAGGGCTATAGCCTATAGGAGCGACATATTATTATAATCAGATATTAGCATTTTTTTTATATTTGTTGTTGGATGTAATTATGCAATTAATAGTAGATAATATGATTTTTTATAATTTCATTAATAATTAAATCTTAATTTATTATTAACAACCAAATTCTTTTTTATTTAAATAAACAAAAAATTATTATTACTATGAATTGTAATTTCGATTAACTTTTAAACAACTAATATATGAGTATGATTTATTATTATTATTTTGGAAAAAAATATTTAATAAAGAGTTTAATGGATACTTAGGTATTCTGACTAAAGACTATCCTTTAATCACTAGATCTAACATTTGAGTTATTAAATTTTGTCGTTAAAAAAATGATTGTCATCGAGTCAGAGTTAAACGCCATTTTCATATTTGAGATTTACGGTTAGCATCAAAATAGTTTTTGAGATTTTAACTATTATGGTTCCCAAGATTGAAAAATTGCACCAAAATAGTCACTGATCTAATTGTTTCTCTAATTTTGCTAATTTTATGATAATTTTACGATTTCTTTGACATATTTTCATTTATATGCTAAATAGTCATTAAAATATTTGTTGTTTAAATCCTAAGAAGCATAAATGAAAGAGTAGTTATAGAGGGGATTGAATATTAAACGATGTTATTTTAAACAAATATTTAATGTCATAAATGGAACGCCGTTTCATGTTGTACACCATAGAAAATAAATGTCGTATCACTCATGAAATCAGCAAAAAATGGACGAGTTTGATGTAATTTTTTTGATCTTACGAATTAAAATAATGAAAATTGAATCTTAGGATACAAATCGTAAATCTGAAGGACCCAAATAGGGTTTAACTCCACCCATTTAAATATTACTTTACTGTCTTCACAAACTCACATAGTCTACATTTTCACATTATCACATACTCATGACAATGGGTTGTATGTCACCAACTCACCATTGAACTAAATCCTTAGAGTGCTGTGAATTAACATAAATTAGCATTACACAAGCAAACGTGTGTCATTAATTGTTTGGGCCAGAGGAAAGAGGCCCACAATGTTTTGATATACGGATAAGAAAGCCAACAGAATATTTTGGACCATGAAGAATGATGGGTTGACCTTTTGGCCCATTCCAAAGTACATTGGATTCAATCAACTCTAGCGACTCTGGAGTCTGGACCACACACTCACAAGTCACAATTGAATTCACACACACCCAAATTAGAAAAAAAAAATAAATAAATAACGCAAAGCTTATTATAATTATGAAGTTATCATCATCAATGAGTTTGCACTTTGCAGAGTCACATGTGTGTGATTTTTCTAGTTATAGTATCCGTTTTCCAACGGTTAATTCCAAAAACAAAACCCAGCTGAAACCGAACCTGGGGGCTTTTACGTCTTTTCATCTTTTAGTTCAATGGAGCTTGGTGGTTGTTGTTCCTCTTCGTCTTCTTCAAGCTTCTTCTGTCTGCAACGATTAACAGCAATATTCGCCACCAAAAGAAGCTCTTGTTGCGTTTCCACTCGTGACTTTAGCAGACCAACACTCTCTTCCATTTCCACGCGAACATTTTCAGTGTCGTATCGCAAATTTGTCGATTTCGCTTTGGATGAAACCACACGCCACACTCGCTTGTTCTCTTCCCCTCTACAGGTTCCTCTTTTCTCCTTTTCTCGATTACCTTCATTTTCATGGTTAATTGTTGCTACTATTGGTTGAAATTTAGTTTAATTTTGACCACTTAATTGTTTTGCATTACTGATTATTGATTTATTTATCCTTAGCTTTAGTTACTTGATTTGAGCTGAAATTGTGTTAAATTTGGTTTTTATACCTTCAAACTTCAATGGAAATTTCTTGTGTTGGTTTACTAGGAAAAGTATAATTCTCTGAAGCCAAAGGATGGTAAAGGAGAGATTAGTATGCTATCATTCGAAGCTCCCGAGATTCGGCATCTGCGGAGTTTGATCATTGAAACAGAAACAATGCAGGTATCTTTTCAAAATTTCTTCTAAGCATCATATTTAATTTGATATATGATTGGTTTTAAGCTTTTACTTTCTAACAAGTTAAGCGTTTATAGTAGTTGATAATTTAGAATTAATCTAGGTGTACCACTGGATACATCTATACACCCCTTGTGTTCTTCTTCTATTTTGATTTCTGTGTTGAAGTACATTATTTATGTGCTATATGTAACTGCTTTTATGCTATCGTTGTTGTATTCATGTGTTTTGTGAATTTTTTTGTGCTGATGTTTACATTTTTCATGTCGTAAATGGGATGTATAGAAGTGTATAGTGGTATATATAGCATTACCGGATAATTTATGATACATGAAAAGATTTCAAAATCCGGTATTCTTTTTTCCCTCCTTAATCATATTACTGCTATTTTGATGTACCAGCAACAACCCTGGGAAAATAAGTAGCTGGAGATTACTTATAATTGTATAATAAAATAAAACTGAGTAGTCATTACTCAACTATTCTGAAATCTTTCTTCATATTAGATGATCTTGGAGGCAGGTAAAGGTTTTACTATATGCTCAGTGCTTCATTTTTATGCAGGTTTTGGATTTCACCGTCTTTCCAAGAGCAGAATACGATGTCCCCATATTTTGTGCTAACTTTTTCACCACCGCTAGAACAAATATTGTCGTGCTGTAAGTTAGCATCTTCTTCCATATCTATTGCAATATGCTTCCGGGAAATGTATCAATGATGTTCTTATTCATTCTCTACTTTTAGCCATGAAGAGTCTATTAACATGGATTATCTCTGTCGATTTAAACGTTTACTCCTAATCCACATCTTTGATTGCCGTGAATTTCGCCCAAACTTTTTTTTGGGGGGTGGGGGAGAGAGAAAAAAGAAAAAAGGGAGTACCTTCTATGCATAGTTCACTCATCTAATCCATTTTATGACATTTTTTGTTTCATTTGTGCAATACATTCACTTCTTTCTGATATGTTCTTGATTAAAAAATTGCATACTTCTTATATTAAAGCCTTGTTTACTACTTTTTTTTCTGTACCTTGAAGAAGATGAAAACTATGATCTCAGATCTCAGCAGTTATAGGGCATATATTGCTCACTTTACAATTTGGTTTTGGAGTCGGACCCTAAAACCCTAGCTCAATAAAATTCTATTCATTTATCATCTCAAGATTTCATATTCTAGTTAAAAAAAGATCTTAGAATTCAGAGTCTTTGATTGATTGTTCAAAATTGTGTTATGCATGCCTAAAACATCTATACTAGGCTTCTAGTCTGATAGGTATTAACTCCTTTTATCTTGTATTTGAAGTTCATCTTAGAAATGGAGCTCCTATACTTGGCACTTGGCCAAAATGATATACAAAAAGGGAATAATTTACAAATGACAACCAATTCTCTGACAGCATAAATATCTAAGGAGTCTTTTTTCCCCCATTGCTATCATTGACAATATGATAAAATTTTCTCAAGTCTCAACTATGCCTTTTATATTTTCAAACACTGAGGACAATACACTATGTAAACTTGTAATGTGGACCACTAACTGTTGTCCAAAGCGAAAAAAATATTGGAACATTAAGTTCTAACAATGCAGCATTGCCTTTATGGTTATAGGGACCTTAACCCTTTGCATGATGTCATCAATCAACGTGACTACAAGGAGAAGTACTTTAAAAGCTTAATTCCTCTTGGCCTTAAATATGCAGAGGTAACTGCAAATATTTTGGCGGGAAAGTTTCTTCAATGTAGGAAAACTTAACCATTCAACTATTTAACAGCTTTTTCCATGGGGAGGGAAGCTCACAAGTGAATCTATAAAGTTTTTTTCACCAATTGTCATTTGGACAAAGTTCAGTTCAAGCCCACAAAAATATGAAACTCTATATTCTGCATTCAGGGATTATTACAAGGTAACCCCAGCATCAAGGTACATTAATAAATCATGTTTTGCTAAGGGTAATATCAATAGGATTTCTAATTCTTGACCTTTGAATATTATTCTTGCAGGGATGGTTGGAGTTGATAAGCCAAGCCGTTAAGGAGACTGATGAATTCCGGATTTCCCAGAATCTCGAAGCTCAACATAGATATCTGGTGTGGAGAGCAGAAAAGGTAGTTTGGATATTTTGTTTCTGAATTTTTTAATGACTGGTGATTTTCCATAAGAATATAAATGAATGTCATAGTTATCATGGTCTAGGATTTAATAATTTTGACAAACATTATGGTTCTTGCTTGTATATGTTTTGAACATCCATTTCCTTCAAACAATAAAATGGATGCTTTTGAGATCAAGATATGAACTATTACACACTGAGGAACCAATCTAACTAGATCTAGAACTCACTTTTAGTATAATCCATGTCTAATTCTTGTTATTTAAAAAATTTGTTGAGTAGGATCCTGGACAGGGTGTATTGAAGAAACTGATTGGGGAAACACTTGCAAAGGTAGACCAAATTTGAGGTTAATCTTATTCTATTACATCCTAGTACCACCGATCCTTAATCCCTGTTTTATCCCATAGGATTTGCTAAGAGGCTTTCTCTTTAATGGAGTTGACGAACTAGGCAGCAAAACTTTCAACGATTATTTTCCACACTACTGCCCCAAGGATGGTGATCTAAATAATAAGGGCAGCATTGTTGGGAAATCTTTCGAAAATCGCCCATGGGACAAGAGAGGAGAATTCCTTGGTAATAATATACTTTTAGCAGGGTTTTGTTGAATTGCTTCTTTCTTTCAGTCTTTTCTTACAGTCTTCTTATTATTTTTGTTGGCATCATTGGAGTTTTTAGGTGAAGGAATTATACCATAGGGAAGCCTTTGGTGATTGCTCCTGGAAAAAGAAAATACGAAGACATTGAGATAATAGAGATGAAGAAACTAGAGACAATGATTGAGGTGATGCTCTGGTTGCTACTGCAATTTTTTTGGACAGTTAACACCCTAAATCAGTTGCTGGTTGGCTGAATCAACTACCACACGCTTGAAATTTCTTATTACTAGAAATTTGTAATTTAAACACAGAAATTTTGATTTATCTGCTGCTCTTCATATAACATAGAATTCATAGGAGACATAATCTAATTTCAGCTAAATACAATCTTGTGCAAATAATTTGGGATATTTATTTATTTTTAATGCTAACTACAAAATATGTAAACGTGCTTAGTATGTTCATAAAACAATATGTGCATTGGGCTCTACTATTTGATTTTGGGCTCTATTGTGGGCATGTAAGGTATAAAAAGGGACTTGATAACACATATCTTCGGGCCTAGAAAATAACATTGTTTTTTTAAGTTTTCAATATTCCTTGAAAAGATTAAACTTTTATGTTTCAAGTCTTTTAACTAGCGTCCATAACCGAATCTAAAATAATATGAACATCATTCGCTGTATTCAGTAAACAATTTTAACTTGTTTTTATAATATTTTTCAATTAAATGCTTTAATAAGTGGCATGACAAAATCTGAGAAGTTAAAATATGGTAGTTGGATGATATAATAAGGATCAATAAAACGAGAAAAGACCACTGAACGGGTTCTTCACTTCTATTTTTTAATTGATGAATTTGCACTTGTTGACTTATATAAAATCAATATTGTTTTCAATAAAAAAATTAAAAATAGAAAGCAATATATATAATAGCAAGTACATGGCAGGCTTGGGTAATCACTAACCAAAAGCCTTTTTCCTTTGACCCATTTTTCTTTTCTATGACTTTGTTATCTCTCTCTCCCCCTCCCCTCTCAGTGTGCTGTACTGCAATACGAAATGAAATCTGTGTGTCTGTTCTGATTGTGAATGTTCATATAAGATCGTACTTGCTGTACCTCATTCTCCATCATAGAATAAATAATATAAACAATTGGAATCATTTCAAATGTTACATAATACCAGCTCTTTCAATGTTTTTAATCCTTAATCTTAAGCTCTCTTATAATATATAAAAGTTCTGCCCAGATATCCTAATTTTTAGTTTGTGGGTTTGACTCACATAAATGTTGTAAGGTAATAAAAAGGTTTTGGAATTCTGGTCAATGGACACGTATCCATTTTTGTTATATATGTATACAAATGTTTTTTTTAAGTTCGTCTTAAAGACTCAACCATTGTGAGAAGAAGATCCCACCTCATTTTCTTCGACATTGCCATCAAGAATAAGGAGGGGATCAATTTATGTATACACATATTATGAATATAGTGAATTCTACGATCCAGTTAATTTTTGAAGTTACTTATTAAAAAATATATTATAATTTAAAATATTTAATTAAATTATTAGTTAATAATTTAACATCTAATCTTAATTAAGGTGGCTTGCCCGGTGATAGACTTAATTGAAGGATTGAAGGATTTTGTCAAAAAGCATAGAATAGATAATGAAAATATTCATAAAATATACAAACAAAAACACTACAAAAATATAACAAGAGACACTAAATTATATATGAGCAACCAAAATACAAGAAGAAATCTGTCACCAAAAAAAAAATACAAGAAGAAATCGACTACATACGTAACTATTATTGCTGAAGAAAGACGAGACGGCCTTCTCAAATAGCATCCATACAAAGAATGATCCTAGAAAGAGAGGAGAGTAAAAGTTTGCTATATTAAGACTAGTTTAGACAAATTAGAGAAATGGGCCACAACAGAAAGAGATATAACACCATATAAATTTCTAAGTTTATACTTTATGATGATTCATGTATAAATAAATAAAGAAAAAACAACTTTATGATCATTCATATAGTTACATTTATAATTTACTGGTTACTCTTTTATAATGTTTATTTATTTTGAATTTATAATTATGTGTGTTAGTTTTTACTCTATTTTTTAAATAAATATTATTTTAATATTTTATTTTAAAAAATTTATAGTACACTATATATTAACTAACTAAAAATAGATTATTTGTAATTTTGGAAAAAAGATTGTAGTACACTATATATTCTTGTGCTAGCTATATTCTTGTGCTAGCTATGTTACCATCACTATATGACAAAAAGTACGTAAGTAGATGTCAAAATGGCCTGAGTACACATGATAGGGTGATTTTCTTTTTTCAAATATAATGATAAATAATAATAATAAAAATTAAATCATTGAAGCAATTGCGTTCTTTTTAAATTTTATCTAAATATATTTATTTTAAAAAAATTTCAATTACTTTTTCAATGTTTGGCAAACATGCTGTTGTCAATTGTCATGTTACTACAAAATTGAAACCCTAATATAAAGTCTAGATTATTATTATTATGGAAATTGAAAATAATAATAATAATAATAATAATAATAATAATAATAATAATAATAATAAATTGAAGTGTATAAAAGTCAAAGTGAGAATGAATGAGAGTGGCAGATCTACAACTGCATGCTCTCTCTATCTAGTGCCTAGTCTCTCCTGCTTAATTAGCTTCGTCTCTCTTCTGAATCTGCATCTCTCTCTTTCTATCTCATTTCTTTCTTCCAATATATATCATGCCACCCTATTCCTCCCAAAAATTTTTTAAAAAAAAATGCCACCCTATTCCTATATATATGTAGCCCTGCTCCCTACCTCCTTCCCTCTCTTCCATCTCTCTATCTATTATCCTCTGTGCAATACATAATGCCAATCTGCCCCACCTTTCGATATTATAAACATTAAATTAATTTTCAAAGAATTATTTTACACTAAACACTTGAACTTTTGACACTTTTTTATTTTTTCTTAAAAGTTTTCATCAATTATTCTAATTTTGAGGGGAATTAATTTATTTTTTAATAATATTTGTAAAATATAATTATTTTATAATCAAATCTATTAAAAATTTATTTTTAATACATATATTATAAATTTAATTAAACACAATTGAGAAACCAATTTCTTTGACAAAAATAAATTAAAAATATTTAAAGATCAATTTAAGTATTTATTCTATAAATATATTTTCTATAAAGTTAATTAATTTCAGGATGTCAAATGATTTTATTTTTTATTATAATATTAATTTGTTTAATTAAAGAAATAAATTACAAAGTAGAAAAAAAGAAAATAGAAAATTTTGAACAATAAAAAAAGTGCATATACTCTATAAATAAAGAATATTTGTATTCTATTTTTCTTTTCTTTAAAAGTTAAAACCCAACAGGCCAACATCATTATTGAATGGCTTCGTTCATTCCAAATCCAAGGGATGATCATTAATGATAAGAATCCGTTACTTGAATAGAGAGAGAGAAAGAGCACTAATAATATATAGGTAGGGTTAGGTCTGGGGGGATGCAGGAGAAGCAGTAGGGGGCAGTAGCATTCAGCTACGTTATATAAGGGTTGGGGTTTGGCGTCAGAATTAGAAAGACAGAAAGACAGACAAATCAGAAAGAAGACATAGAAGCAGGAGAGACTAGATAGCCACTAAAGAATACAGATCATACATTACATAACATACCCTCCCTATATCTCTATCAATATCAATATGTCTATCTCATTTAATTTAAGTCCCTCCTTTCAATACTACTCATTATTATTTATTACTAATTATATTATACAACAAAATTAATAATAAATATTATTTTAAATATTAAATAATATTGAACTCAAAGATAAACTCAAAAAATATAGAAGCTAATTGACATCTTATTTATTATTATAAGAATTTAATTTTCATATACTATTATTACAAAAGAGATTTATACATGTAATTAATCATATATTAATATATCACTAGAAATAATTAAATGGATGAATTTGATTAAAAATGATAAAATTCATTACATTATTGATATATCAAAATTAAATTCATATATGTGTATGCAGATAAATTAAATAAATGTTGAATATTCATTGTAATTTTATTTAAAGTTATTTGTTAAAAAATTTTAAATAATTTAATATATTTAATTAAATTATAATTTAATTATTAAAAATATTAATTTTATATAAAATTATAAAATTAACTGCATATGAATTTTTATCTAAATAAATATGGAGCATGAGTTTAAAAATAAAGAAGTCATATGTCTTATTTTATTAGGTCTCTGCATTTAATTTTTATTAAATCCTATGACTAT
The DNA here is from genome assembly GCA_036250425.1 of Stylosanthes scabra. Classification (NCBI taxonomy): domain Eukaryota; kingdom Viridiplantae; phylum Streptophyta; class Magnoliopsida; order Fabales; family Fabaceae; genus Stylosanthes; species Stylosanthes scabra. Next base: position 34,091 of record JASCZI010090960.1, read on the forward strand.
TCATGAACTACCTTGCTCTTTTCCCTTTTCAGTTCTCAATTTATAATGTTAGTATGATGATCATATAACAATTATTAATTAATAACTAAAAAAATTAAATAAAATAATAAATTTTCCTGCATCCTTTGCTTACATGCAGTGTCCTTTTCATTTAGATTAAACATCATGTGAACAGTTTTGTCATTAAGTAGCAGAAACATGGCTATAACCAACAAGTCAAGTATAGAACCAGAAATACTAGTGTACTTCGTATATTTGATCGATATATAGTAAATAATAGATTAAGATTTCATACTCACATGCACGTGTCCCAAAAAATGTTGCTCAAAATAATAGGGATTCATAGGTTAAATGTTAATTACATGATCAGATAATTAATTAAAGCTCTTATATGATACTATTTTCTTGTCACAAGATTCAAATCCAAAATCATACTTATATTTATTAGCAAAATAAAAACCAAAATAATTAAATGTTTTCTTATTTATATATTTATTAGGTATAAAATAAAATAAAAGCGTTTCAGTTCAATTGGAGTGGGTATATACAAACAAGAACATACACTGCTTTTATTGTCTATTTGACACCAATCAGAATCATTTCTATTTAGATTGCTGGTTCAAGGCATTGTCTATTCAAAAAGTTTCTTTTGTTTGTTTTCGTAATGTCTCTCTTCTACCATTCTCATTCCAAAAATCTCAGTTCTACAGAAAATCCTAAATAGTCAAACAAATAAGTCTCCCTTCTCTTCACAACAACAGCGAATTATCTTTTCAAAATCCCTCACTACAGTATGTTTTGGATCTCACTCTTTTGTTAACATTACATCGCGATATAATATTATTTTTAAATTAATAAATTAAAAAATTAATTATTTTTATTTGTATAATAATCTATATAAAATTTTATACGACTAGTGTACTTTTTTCAAAGTCATAGTATAACATGCATGCACCGGTATCTTGCTGGTTGATTCGAAACATGATTTATAAGTTGTACGTTAATAACTTACTATGGATGAACATTGGGGATCTGACCTAGTAGAAGCACGAGAAAGGATAGTTATATAGTATGGGGTATAGTATATATATTATTTAATGTGCTTGTGTTGTTAAATTAATTATTAATTAGACGTAGTGGTCCATATTGTCACAAAATCTAGGGTGTTAATTTCTTAATTTGCGCATGTACGCGTGCCTCCCTACATGAATTTTCTATTTCACTTCCAAGAAAGGCGTGGTAATGAATCCATCTTCTTATACCTTGTTTTATTATTTGATCACACAGTACAAGATCAATTATCCCATGCATAGTTGCATACTACTCAATCTCCTTGACACTTTAAGGGTTAAATAAATGATTAATAATAGAGAAAAATAATAATAATAACAATGGATGGATGTGATGATATTGTGATTCTTGTGAGGATAAATACAAAATGGAATCTAAAATTTGTTTTGAATAAATTGAGGGCAGCCGAACAAGATGAACAATGAAATCTCTACTGTGAAGGCTAAGAAGAACAAAAACAATAATAATACTATACACCAAAATCCAATAAGTGTATGAAAGTGTCATTCCAAGAAATGGCCACGTGTCTTTCATTAGCCACGATGGAATTACCGTCTCCAGCCCTAACGGGCAAGTTGCAACACAAAACCCCAACAACTTGCTCAATGTTCCAAACCCTTAGAACCCCATTCACCCCGGAGTAAGTTAACACATAACCCATGTTGATGCACGCTAACAAACCCCTAATCCACGGAACCCTCAACCGAAACCTACTCAACCGCTCAAACGTGCTCGCGCGTCGCACCGTACCAACGCCGTTCCTCTCAACAACCACAAACGCATCGTGACGCGCGTCCAAACTGCTCACAACAAACCCCGTAACAGAACCCACGTCACGTATAACCTCCTCCGGGTTCCGCAAACTAAAACAAACTAACCTTGAGCTCGTGCACGCCACGACATACTCTTGCTCCGTGACTCTCACGCGCCCAACTGGCTCAACTAATTCTGTTAGCATGTGCCATCCCATAACCGTTTCCGGGTCTGTTAACGTCCCGCCCACTGATATCAGTTGCTGGTTTAGTGCATCCCATATCTGGAAAGCCCGGCCCGGAAGCCCTGCGTATAGGCCCACCCACCATTGACTATTACCCGCGAACTCAACTAACACACCATTGTTTACCACGTCACCTGCAACCACCTGTTGCGGGGGCTCGTTGGCCATGTTGATTGCCGCCACAAAAACATCCCCGTCGATTCTAGCGAAGGTGAGCGTGTCGTCCGAGAGGATTATGCCGGAGACGGACCGGGAGAACGGGCCGAACCGCGGCCCGTGGTTCGTCCGGAATGTGCTGACGTGGGCGAGATTCTCGACGTCGAAGAGGCGGACGGTGCCGTCGGCGAAGCCGCAGGCGAGGTGGCGGTCAGAGAGAGCAAGGCAGCGGCATAGTAGGGTCTGGCGGTAGTCGCCGGCGCCGTTGGGAGGTATAGAAGGGTCGAAGTGTGGGACACGGTAGGAGTGTGCTCCTAATGCAAAGTTCCTAGCCGTCCGATGCCAGTAGATGTACTCCTCTCGCCACGTGTCGCGTAGTAGGTAGGCCCGGCGCCAGATGAGCATGGTGAGGCCATGCCACAGGTGATCCAAATTTGACACCCCTCGCCAAGTAGAACAAACCTGCATGCACATGAAATAATATAATATAATAAAAATAATAATGATTATTAATGAGTGAACCAACCAAAATGCATAGCAAGTCAAATTAACTTTCCAAGCATATAGGGTGTTTTGTTATATTAAGCAAAGTCACTAAAATTATCTAGGCATATATAGAAACTTTATAATACCTTTTCGTATCTTATGGTTATGGACCTCTAATATTATTCTTGTTTCAATTATATAATAAATATAAATATAAATATATATCTTTGTTTATCTACTTTATTTTACTTTCTGTCTGCTTAACCATAAGTAGAATATTATATTATATTAATCCAGCAAGAAAGAGAGAGAGAGAATTGGAAGCAGGGATATAGCCATATAGCCATATAGGTAGGTATTAAGGTAGGTACTAGCTAGGTAGGGAAGCAGTGGGTAGCATCAACAGCGCAACAGAGAAGCAGGAGATACTAATTAAGGACTACAGAATAGAGACACATGAATGACAATTAAGTTACCTAATTAATTATTATTAATTAAATAAAGAGAAAAAGAAAGGTGTTGACGTTTTCAAAAACAATAGTATCTATCAATCTATGAATCTCTATACATGCGCAGTGTACTTGAGTTTTATCATGGCTTATAGATGATGATGATAGAAACAGTAGAGCCTATATAGCTACCATAACAACATAACATGACATGTACACACACATACATATTCATATTCCGTAGGCATTATTATTAATTATCTCACATAAAATAATAATAATATAAAGTGAACAATGGAATGCGGGCGGGGTAGTACAATATTTTTTAGTTTCCAGAATATTACTTTATAGTCTAGCTATTATATAGTCTATAGTCTAATAGTCTATACATACATGGAATTATATGAATAACCCAATAAAAGAATAGTGATAAGAAGGTAGAGGTGAAGTAGTGGGAATATGAAGTAGGATATGGAGAAGAAGAGAAAAGAAGAGAAGGAAGTGAAGTGACAAGAAAGAAAGAAAGAAAGCATCAGAGGAGATAGATTCATGTCATGTATATGCGTAGAAAGTGGTCCATACCCACAGATATGGGTAAGATAACGAAACTAGTCAAAATATTAGTTGCTGTTGTTTGTTGTAGTGTAGTGTAGTGTGGTGTGGTGTGGTGTGTATCAAATCAAAGTATAAACATGGTATCAAAAGCGTGCTTCCCCACAAACATTTCACTTTCATTTCCAAGAAAGGTATGCCCAAGTGCCTGTCTTGTTCAAACCAGCGAATCTCTACTTCTATTCACGCACACACAAAGACCAGTCTCACAACACACCAAAAACAAAACTACTCCAACTCATTATCTACCAAAATCGTGGACAAATTTTTATTCTAACAAATTAATCAAGTAGGATTCTTCAAGTGATTAGCTGTTAGGCAAATGATCTAGTGCTTCGTGATATCAAATCTTTAAGATATTTTATAATTAAAAATAACGGTTCATCTAATACCATAAAACATTTGATCCACTTCTCATTCTATATACAACAATTCAGTAATCGCTTATCCGTAACAAACCCTTGAATAAACAAATTAAGGCTTAATTTATCGAGAAAAAGATACAATTAAAAAAAAAAACCTATGAATTGAAATGCATTTTTTAATAGGCTTAGTTATTTGTATTGAAATTTACCGAAAAGTATAGGGTATATACCTATATACCTGTGCCTATA
>JASCZI010090961.1:5284-15864 GCA_036250425.1 Stylosanthes scabra
TGTGGGGCTTGGAACTTAGAATTTTTCTCTCATTCTTCTCTGCTTCATTCTTCCATCTTCAATCTTCTTTGTTTGATCTTTAATCACCTAAAATTTTTTGTGAAACACTGTAAACATAAACAAAACTCAAAAGAACATCAAGTTTGTTTGATTGACAATTTGAGAGTATAAATCACAAGAATAATCATATAATTAAAGAGGAATTGAAGCTATAAACAACCCAAGATGCATACGCATCAGAGGGTGCGGCACCGGAGGCCATATGTAGTTCTCTTATGTTAGTTATGTACTTTAATTTCGTGCATTACTTTATGTGTATTAGAACTTTTCGTATATTTATGTTCGTTTTCGTATTTTCGTGTAGACGTCGTTTAATTTTTTTCTAACGCAAACGACAACTTTCAATGATACGACGCGTAGCATTTATCCGCGCTAATTCTATTAAATACTAATAAAAAGTAAATATTTAAAACTAACTAAAAAAAAAAAGAGTTGGTTTGATCCCTGGCAGGGTGCCACGGATCCATTACAATGTTTTTGACACAACATTGAATCCGTGGCAGGGTTCCACGAATTCCATATAAATGACAAACAGTACAATATGATCAATTTTCTAATTTTGATATAATTTGATAATTTTAGTTTCAATATAGTGCATATGGTAACTTACCCTAAAACATAACATGTATTATATAAGTGTAAGCTACATACAGAGGTTTTTTTTTTTTTAAATTCCAATCAGAGTATATACATATTTTTTGGTATTGTTTACTCAGGATATTTATTATGTGGAGCGGAAGTCAGTGGATTAGAATTCATACATGAATTGATCATTCTATGCACGCACATATTTCCTTGTCAATTACCCAAAAAAATTAAAATTTGAGGGGAAAAATAGTACATATTATTATAAAAATATTAATTTTAAATAATTAAATATAAATATAAATTAATTATTAGAATATAAAAAAAATTATATTTATTAGTAATTTTTCTCTAAATCAATATATTAATTAAGCTAACATAAAAAAATATATATGATCATACAAATAATACTATTTATATTTAAAAATAAAAATTAGATAAAACTAAAATAAAAATTAATTAATTAAGAATAAAACAAAATATATAAATCATGGAGATAATAAAAAATAAATTAATATATGAGTTACTGAATACTTGAATTGAAATTTGTAATTGAAAACTAAATAAAAGGAATAATGGACTATGAAAAATATGGAGATGCAAAAAGTAAAAAGGAAAGACTAAAATTGAAAGATAATAAAAATTTTACATTATTGAACTTGATGAGTTAATATTAATGAGGACACAGAAAAATTAGTATTGAAAAAAAATTATTGAGTATCATCAATTAAATAATACGAATATAGAATGAAATTAATGAATAAAATATTTAAAATTTTGCTATTTATTTGAAATTGATTTTAATAGTAGTAAAAAATATAAAAAATAAAAAAAAAATAAAAGAAGATACAAATAAAATAAATGAGAATAATTAATTTTTTAAGTGGAAGTAATTATTTATTATTAATTTTTTTTAGAAAAATTTCTACAGCTCAATAGGGGGAAATGCTCCCTCAGTCCCTCTCTCTTTGCCCCGAGTTCGTCCCTGCTTCTCAATGCGGTTAAGGACTTAAGGTGGGTTTAGTAAAACTTTTCGACTAAGTGCTCCTGCTCTCAAAAAGTAGGAGCCACTTTTTTGCGTTTGGTAACTCAAAAAGCCAAGGAGCTTTTGCTCCCGGCTTTTGAGAGCGGGGGCTTTTGTGAGTCCTCAAGAATAACTTTTTAAAGTTGGCTCTGGCTCCTCAAAAAGCAAAATGATGAATTAACCTTACATTTTAATAAAAAATCAATTTTATCCTCCATTAATTATATTTAATTTTATATTAATACATCATATACTAACAAAAAGGTCGTCGTAGTAATTTATTACCTTAAGAGCAACTATTAAATAGATTTACCAAACACGATATATGTGGCTTCTGCTTATTGAGAGCAACTTTAAGTTATTTTACCAAACGGTCATCATGTGACTCTCCATCAACTGCTTTTTGAGAGTACAAATAGCTCAACCGCTTTTTGAGAGCTACAACATTACCAAACCAAGCCTCAACATTATTTGTCGGTCAAACAAGGTCGCCAAAGTCATTGAACACATGGACAGAGACCGTACCAAATAATGCTAGTCCCACTCCCTTAACGCGGGTGTCGATGAAATTTCGTCCAAGCAATGTTTGCAGTTATGTGGAACATATATATTTCAATAATCCTACCAAATATTTTGTTATAAGCTTTTTATTATTGAAAGAAACTACTCGTCCATGTTTTCAACATTTTTATTTTATTTTATTATGTTCACGCAATAATTGATCTCCATATGTCATTTGGATTCTGGAAAAAAAAATATTTTATGATTAATTAACATATATTCATGCGAAAATTATTTTTAATATGGATACTAAGAGTGAATTTACCCGTGTTACGTGACAAATGGTGTGTTTTGTCGTAATATTTCACCGTAATAAGGGTTAGCTGAATTCGTCAAAGACAAATGCATGAGAATCTGGAAATGACGCATTGGTGTAGTGTTGATGGCGATATGGCGTAGGTGAACTGTTGTTGCAAATCTAACGACTTAGATAAAACAGGTTTTATTTTCTAGATTATTCACAATGCATCTGTGACGGATTCATAATTTTACTTTTTTTTTTCAAAGTAAATAAATAAAATACACGGCCCAGATGAAGGGATTTGAGCATCGTGTGGCTCAAAACAAGTATCAATCCGTCATTGACAGATTTCATGTGTCACCTGAAAAAAAAAAGAGAACTAGGAAATGGACGACCCAGATGTAACTCATCGAGCATCGTGCGGCATGCATGGACATACAATCCGTCACGCACGGATTCCAGATGAAGAAAAAAAATTAAAACCTAAAATTTGGATGGCTGAGATCATTTCTTTTGGAGGATCTTGTGGCTCACCTCCCTCCACAATTCATCAGTGACAGATTCCTTTTGACCAGGCAAAAAAAAAATATGAAGCACGGATCAATGAAGATCTAAAGGCTGGGATTTATTCCAGCTTCATCTAACGGCTGGGGATAGAAGTGAAAAACCAATCCCTTTCATCACTTCGACACTCACTTCCTTCCCTTGCAGAACTCCTCAATTTGAAGCAAAAGGGTTTCTACAAGGTTACATGTAGAAGCCATTGAAGATTGAAAAAAATTATGATAAAACTCAAGGAACACATTATTAAAAAGCTTAAGAAGCCTGAATATGTAAGTTTTTTATTTTTTTATATCATTTTTATTAGCAGAAATTATTATATATATTAGGATTATGGATAGTTTAAAACAATAATAATCATAATTAGTATTATTATTATTGATGTGAGTTTAGTGTTATGTGAACTGGTTAGTTAGTTGACTGAATAACAAAATTAGTATTATTATTGTTGATATTAGTTTAGGTTTTTTTAATAGTTAGGTAGTCCAGTTGGTTCAGTAAGTGGTAATGGAAAAAAATTGTTAGCTACTTAGATTATATATATATATATATATATATATATATATATATATAAATTGTTTGGATATGTACATGAGAATTGAGACCACAATTAATTTTAATTATTATTGTTTTTATTATTATTGATTATTGATTATGTTTCACCACCGGATAGGAAATGATGATTTATTATATTTGTTTATATGTACCTTAGTTGTGAAATGTAATGGACCACAAATAACTTAATTATTAGTATTAATGATTTCGTTAGTACAATATTGTTATTTGTTGAATGGGTGTGGCTGATTAGGAAAATAATGTTATTACATATGGATATATTTAAAATGCGTTGTTGTAGTTATGTCGAGAATGCGACTTGGTTTAGTGTTAAACATTAATATTATTATGGTTGTTAGTATTTTTTTATTTGTTGGTTTAGTGAGGCTAAGCAAGAAAAATAATATATGTATGTAATGATTTATATATATGTATCAATTGCTAGTAATGGTTTTTTTGTTGGGAATAAAACCACAAATAACTGATGTTAGTAATATATATATATGTATCAATTGCCAGTAATGGAGTTTTATTTACCATATTGTAATGATTTTTCTTCTTGTGTTGATGCTTGAGTGTGAATTTTATTTTTTAATTTTTCGATCAAGAAAATTGCGCGCAAGGCACTTATCCACTCCGAGTGACTATGATCGGATGATAGATGAAAAGCTAATTAATGTCGGCTTCTATTACATATCACAAATAAGGGGCAAACTAACGAGCCAGTCAACGCTGATCTCCGCTCTTATGTCGAGAATAGGAGAGGTTACTGTGACGCTACAGGACGTGGCGATGATCTTTAGGTTAAGTTGATATGGAGTTCCGGTGACTGGTTGGATCGGAACCAGTGTTGAGGCACTAAAGGAAGAGTGCATGATTAATTTCGGTGTCCAATCGGATGATATTGATATAAAGGCTAGTAATTTCATCAAGATATCTTGGATCCGTATGGTTAAAAACTTTATTAGGTTGATTGATAATGAATCTATGAATAAATATGTCATGTTGTACATTATGGAACTGTTTGGCACAACTCTGTTCTGTGACAAGTCTTCCACCCATGTACACTCGAAGTTTCTCCTTCTTCTTCGTGATATTACTCAGATAAACGCCTATAGTTGGGGTAGTGCGTATCTTGCCCACCTCAATAGAGCTCTATGCAGGGCGATCCAGTTTGAGTGTCTAGATATAGATGGACCTTTGGCACTTTTGTTTGTATGGGCTTGGGAGAGAATGTCATTCCTCGCCTCGGTTTTGACTGCAACATCTTTCCCCCTTGCTCGCCGGTAAATAGTATAAGTATGAAATCGAGTAGTATTATTCTTTTAAATTTATATGTCCATAAGCATAAATTTATATATCAAACTCCACAGTAGCTCCTGGTTCTCTTTCTATCATCGCTCCAAACCATGTTGACAATGCCTCATAAGAGGCCTCCCAACCCCCGAAGATCTTTTCCACAACCTTTTGTTTAGTCATCCATGCTTTGCGATAACTCACTGTAGAATTGAACTTCGATTGGACCTCAGCAATTACAGATCTTATTTTTATGGAAGGGTCTGACTCAATCAAAGGCTTAATTGCTTCAGCTATCATATCTGAGTCCAGCTTAGAGTGGACCTGAGAAATCGTTCCTCTGGTGCAAGTGTGGCTACCATTTCACATTCTTACTACCCAGTAAAACTTTCGTTTAATTAACCTCACTCTTATTAGCCAAGCACAATTCGCCTTATGCTGTACGCATTGTGTATAAAATGTAATGAGTTCAGACTCTCGTACCCAGTAATCTACCCCTCTAGAAATGGTGTATTCCTTCATTGCCTTTATCACGGATTCTCTGAAATTAAATTTCATCCCAATGGCAAACTCTCCACCCGGGACAAAAGTTGGGTCTGTCACATTAAAACCAATACATCTTTATTAAAGTTACTTTTCATAAAAAAATAAAATAAAATAAAAAACCCACAACACATAAAAGAACAATAACTAAATAACACTAATAGTAATCACAACAATATACCTTCTGTCATATATCAAATTTAACTTAATAACAACAATACTAATAATGTTCATCATAGTCGTGATAATAGTAAGAATAATGGTCATCTAATATTTACCCGGGTTCATGTCTTCAGCAAATTCTGGTGCCTTCAAGGCCTTTTCGTCCAAAACACACATGAAGGATGGTTCTTGGAAAGACAGTTCATTAACAAGAGCATTTGCAACATCCTCCACATCTGACTCCATATCATGTTCTAGTACGTCTTCTTTATTTGCATCATCTATTTCATAGTTGCCTTCAAATTCTTCTTCAATATCGTTATAATAACCTTCAATTGCCAAATCTGGCTGAACCTCTTCCACCGCTCCAACGACATAAGGTATTTGTTCAAACTCTACATACAACTCGACCACAGATACATGTGCCATGTTTTTTAAATGGATTGAAATCATTTGTTGCAGACTCACATCATCCATAATAGACATTGCCTGAAACTGTATAAATCCCCCAAATACTAACACAGGATGCCTATACAAAATACTTTTCACAATTTTTATCACATTAGGCTCCACATTTTGACAAATCACATTCTTAAACTCTTTGACTATCACCATAGGAGGAACCACAAAAAAAAACATGGATTATTACACATAAATATTATACCATCTTATGTATAAGATAAAATTTGCTCATTATAATACACCTTAACATGAACTACCATCTCTATTCTAATTATAATAAATCAAACAAAAAAAAATAGAAAGAGAGATTACTAGAAAGATAACTAGCTCGAAGAACATAAAAAGCACAAGAACATGCTTCTGAGATTAAAAATGCTTCACTCCAACGCCAATCTCGTTCTTATGGCAATTCTTTATTTTTTTTAACTATTCATACGCAATCCGTCTACCACGGATTCTTTTTTCACACGTTTTTTTTTCTCCTAACAATGCGTCACACACGGATTGTAAACGGCCATATTGAACAAAATCACCTCCTTACAATAATAAAGTAGATTATCACACACCTTGTTATCATATTAAAAAAAAAGCTGCCATAAGCGTGATTGGAAAAAACAATAATCAATTGTTCTAGTTGAATCATCTATAAATTTGTCCCAGTTAATTTACTAGGCAAGCAATTCAATATATAATTTTTTTTTATAAAAAAAATGGGTTCATCAGCTAAACAACACGTTCTTCTCTTCCCCTTCATGGCCAAAGGCCACACCATTCCCCTCCTCCAATTCGGCCGCATCCTCCTCAACCGCCACGTGGCAGTCACAGCGGTCATCACACCAGCAATCGCCCCTTCGTGGAGGAGTCTCTCGCCGGCACTACAGCTTCCGTCATGACAATCCCATTCTTCAGCATCGCCATTCCTGGAGTAGAGAGCACAAACAAGCTCCCTTCCATGTCCCTCTTCTACCACTTCTCCTTGTCCACGATCTCCATACAACCACACTTCATTATCTACCATTTTAATTTGATTGTAACTCAAAAATCTATCTATGAAAGAGAAAAATGAGTGTTCAACAGTGTTGTCTAGTAACACATCGATATGAGGCAAGGGAAATTCGTCTTTGAAACTGGCTATGTTCAAATCTCTGTAGTCAACATACATTCTTACATTTCCATCTTTTTTGGAACGAGAACAATATTTGCTACTCATTCTGGGTATTTAGCAACGGCTAAAAACCTAGCATCTAATTGCTTTTAAACTTATTCTTTGATCTTCAGGGATATCTCTGGCTTCATCCTTCTTAACTTTTGCTTTATAGGTTCGCATTCTAGTTTAAGCGTCAATTTATGCTCAACTATATATGTATCCAAACCATGCATATCTTGATAAGTTGATATGACCATTCAAAGATATCTTTATATTCAAGTAACAGGGCGATCAACTTCTTCTCCATTCAAAAGTGGCACCAATCTTAACTTTTTTTTTTCTCTTCTTCGCTTCCTAGATTGATCATTTCAATAGACTCCTTATGAGGTTGTATTGTTCTATTAACCATTTCAACTCTGGAGATAGCTCTAAGTTGTCTTCACATGAGTCGTCAGCTTGATTATCAAGATGATCAGAACTACTCAATGAATTTTTAATATTGTCATTCTCAAAAAGTTCTTTCTCAGATCTGAAATCATGTAATGTATTCGGGAATAAGAGAAAATGAAACATGGAATGTTGTTTAAGTCATGATGATTTATATAGTGCAGGCTATACGTGAATTGATAAAATTGATTTGTAGAATAAATGTTAAACGATAGAAGTATTTGGTTGAAAAATAAGAAAATTTGAAGAATAACTTTAGGAAGGAAAACAAATTTTAAATGCATTTTATTGATATACTGAAATATCAATATTAAGCACATTTTACAAAATGTCATTCCTAAGCCTTGCTAATTTTATAGCCGAAAGGTAATTTTATAACTCTCTTAGTAATGTTTTAAAATTTTAAAAAATTTACAAATTATACATACTTATTTGTATTATTTTAGTCTTTTATTAAGTTATTGTAAAATTACGTTAGTGATATAATTTTCATACTAATATTAAAAAAAATTTATATCAAGTGTATCTTTTGAAGACATCAAATGGTCGTGCTAAGCTTTTTGTTGTGATTTTAAATTTCTTACTATTTACATGAGATAAATTATGTAACCATTTTATAATTATAGTAATTTTTTGTAGATTTATATTATTATTTAGTGACAACAAATTAAAATATTATTTCGATGTGTTACAGTCTTAAAAAAAGGCATGTCAATTAGAGTTGTTTGTTTTTTAATAGGTCTACTGTCTTAAATCAATTTCATTTTAAAGTAAAGAACATATAAAAATTTCTTTGTTTAATTGTAACTCAATAATTAAATTTGACATTAAGTATATACATGTTAAGATCATAATACAAATATTTTAAGAGACATATTGTTACATTATTTGAAAGTACATATTGTTACATTTTTTTTAAAAGAAGGAGTTCAATAAAATAAATTAGAAGTTATTACAAACGGAGAAGACAAATTGATACGAAAAATTAAAATAAAAATACTCATTATTACTAAATGTCTCCTTCTATCTAGGGCCGTCAAAATGGGTCAAACCTGTCGAGTCAGCCCATTTATCCGTTTAAACGGACGGGCTTTTGTCTCTGAGCCCGAACCGTTTAAAATTCGGGCTTAAAGGGGCTAGCCCGTTTAAGCCCGGATTTTCCGGGTTAAACGGGCTAGCCCGCGGGCTAAACGGGCTGGCCCGTTTATTTAATTTATTTAAAATTTTTTTTAAAAAATAGCATTTTTCCCTATATTTTATCCAACTCAATCAGAAAACTCGACCCATCAACAAAAAACTTCGTTTTTTTATATGATTTTTTCTCTAAAAAATGTATTTTTTTGTCAAAAGTAATTTTTTTAAATTAAAAATTAAAAATTTTATTTATTTTTTTTAAAAACAATTAATTAATTAATTAAACGTGCCAGCCCGTTTACCCGTCGAACTGGCCATAAATGGGTCAGGCTAAAAAAATTCTAGCCCGTTTACCCGCAGGCTAAACGGGCCGGGCCTAAATGGGTCAGACCCGTCTGTCTTGACAGCCCTACTTCTATCTTTATTTTAATATTACCCAATATTTTTTTTAATATATACCTCTCTTTTCTTTTTCTTTTTTTTTTTTTTTTAAAATCATTGTTCAATTTTCAACCCATGATTGGGAAAAGATTTTCAATGACCAGCAGTACATCACTTTCATTGTTATCAAGGATAGATTACTCATCAAAGTTTGAATCGCTAATCCAGACACTAAACAAAGGAATCATACTTTTACTAATGAATTTTTATTCTTGTGGAAAAAGGATGGAGAAGATCAACATGAAGAAATTGAGGTGTCACTGTCAAGCCGAGGTAATTGGCACCATTGTCACAGTAGATGGGTCCACTGTGATGATCTTGTACAAAGGCCTTGTTATGAACATGCTGTGGACCAAACATGCACCTCATCATCATAGTAAAACAAATCATACGGCTCATCGACCCAACACAATAATAAACCCAAACGCAGGCACCACATGGCCCATTGTTACACCTTTTAAGTTTGAGTCGTTTAGCCAATTCCATGAACATCTGGCTCCATCTTGTGAACAGTGCATCTTGGACACTTGTCTCCAGATCCTTCAAAGGCTCAATCTCTGTACGCCTGTACGAAAAGGGCGCTGTACTAGAGTGTTACCCATTTTCTATATGAATATATATAATAATAATACTGGTGAATTTTAGCACGAGCCTCTTTCAAAACGGGCACATACGAGCCTTGTACGATTGCAGGTGTTTAACAAATGGGCTGGAGGCATGTGTAGAGAGAGAAAAACGGCAAAGGACAATGACATCATGATAAAAACTCAGCACATGGAGGATCAGTTTCTCATCAAATTTTTCAAGGCCCCATGCAGTTGGGATTAAATGTAATTATGAAAAAAAATGTGTAAATTCTGTAATAATTTAGCTCCTTCAAGTTGAACTATGTCTTCTTGGCCAAAGATTATGATAGGCATTTTGAGATGGACATATTAAAAACGCTTGTGATGCGTGCTTTCACATCCAACCATGTAAAATAGTGACTCAAACGTTAAAAAAAAAAAAAACACTCCCAAAAACTGTGAAACTCCGATGAAAAACTTAACAATGACCCACAATAAGAAAAAAAGGTTTGATAAAAAAAAAAAAGGAAAAAATGTGTAGATGGTAAAAAATGTGTTCCCTCATTAATCCCAACCAACAAAAAGAAAAAGTTTTAGATAGAGATATTACCTTAAATATTGATTTTAATCGGTTACCAAAATGATCATACATAATCTGATGTAATATATAAAAACATAATTTTTTATAAAAATTTTAAATATTATCATGTAACATATAAAATTATATATATATATATATATATATATATATATATATATATATATATATATATATATATATATATATATATATAT
>JASCZI010090961.1:16018-52336 GCA_036250425.1 Stylosanthes scabra
TATTTGGTTAGAATAATAGATTAAAACAATAAGAGAAATTTAAATTTAATGTATTGATAGTATAAAATATTTTACGCATACAGTTGTACAATTATCACATTCAATTATCACATTTATTTTTTTGGATGACTATTAACACGATTAATATAAATAATAATTTTTTTTATGATATTGCATTATATAATTGAATGCATATGAAACTATTTTATACTAAAAGATTTGTTCTTTTAAATGATTAATTATAGATTAATAAAAAAAATTATTTTTACTGACGTATTATTAATTATTAATTGAATACTTATGTTGATACGGATTCAAAGAAAATCAATAATTTTTTATATATAATTTTTTTTGTTAACAATTTTTTTTAGTTAAATTTGTTTCATGATACCAGCTGGAGCAATCAACCTATTCTTGTTTGGATCCAACTGCCCAATATTAACAGCGTGCTGTCCATATTTACTGGGCCAGCCCATGTGAATCTTTTCAAGTTTCAATTTTTTCTTCTAAACACCTATTGAGAAAGTATGTAAATTCATCATTCTTCTTTTTATTAATTACTAAACTCTGAAGGGTCAAATGCTATTTTTCATTTAGACCTAGAAATCTATATAGCCTGTCATGGTCCGTACAAGGCTCCCATGAGCCTTCTTCCGACAAGGCTCGTTGTAAAATTCACCAATAATACTGGTCCCCCAAGCAACTGTTTGGAGTTATGTGGAACATATACCTTTCAATAATCCTACCAAATATTTTCTTATACGCTTTTTATTTATTTTATCATGTTGACGGAGTAATTGGTCTCCATATGTCATTTGGTCTCTGCAAAAGAATATTTTATGATTAAATTTATACTCATGCGTAGAAGTATCATAGAAAAATATACTCATGTGTAGCGTGATTGGAAAAAATGGCCAGTTGAATCATCTATAAATTTGTACTAATCAATTTACTAGGCAGGAAACTCAACATATATTAAAAAAGAAAGAATGGGTTCATCAGCTCAACAACACGTTCTTCTCTTCCCATTTATGGCCAAAGGCCACACCATTCCCCTCCTCCAATTCGGCCGCACCCTCCTCAACCGCCACGTGGCAGTCACTGTGGTCACCACACCAGCAAACCGCCCCTTCATAGAGGAGTCTCTCGCGGGCACTACAGCTTCCATCGTGACAATCCCATTCTCCAGCACCGCCGTCCCCGGAGTAGAGAGCACAGACAAGCTCCCTTCCATGTCCCTCTTCTACCACTTCGGCATGTCCACGATCTCCATGCAACCATACTTCGAACGAGTCCTGGAGGCTCTGCCACGTGTCAACTTCATGGTGACCGATGGGTTTCTCTGGTGGACCCTACAATCAGCCAACAAATTCAAGATCCGAAGGCTGGCATTCAACGGTATGAGCAGTTACTGCTTGTCACTTTGCACGGTGGCAACCGTTGAAGGCGTTTTCAGTGGGCCCCAGTCAATGGGCGAGTTGGTTGAGTTGACTCAGTTCCCGGGGATTAGAATGTGTAAGGATGACGTGGAAGCCGAGTTGAGAGACTTGGATCTGAGGAAAGTTGCTCATGAGTTCAACACTAAATTGATGGAAACTACGATGAAAAGTTATGGGGTGGTGGGAAATAGTTTCTATGAGCCTGAACCTGCCTTTGTTGACTATTTGAATTCAAATTCTTTGTATAAGACGTGGTGTCTTGATCCTTTTTGCTTGGCTGCTCAACAACCTTACCGCGAGCAAGGTATAAAACGAAAACCGTTATTTCTGAATGTGTTTTTTCTTTTTTTTTTATTAGAAAAAATATATCAGTAGAAATTAGAAAACTAGTATTAAAAATAAGATAATTTTAAATTATTTTAAATTGATTTTTTTATTATTTTCTAAGCATTTTTCCTCGTAACGATAACAATCTAAACAATTAATCTTAACTTTTTTGGCTTTTTTGTTGAAAAAAAAAAACCAATTCCATTTAGATGCCCACAAAACTATCAATTAAAAAAAAAACGAATTTTTTATTCATGAAAAAATGAACTTTATTTGACAAAAATACCTAAAACAATCGAAACATCAATGATTTATTAATGACGTTTGGCTAGTTTCGTCAAACAAAACTCATTTTTTATGAATAAAAAATTTATTTTTTTTATGAATAAAAAATTTATTTTTTTCATGAATAGTTTTATTTGTGACTAAATCTTTCATCAATAATTTTAATATTTTTTCTTAATTAAATTGTTTGTCTTTTATTTTCATTCTTAATTATATATAAAAATAATTATTATTTGGAAAGTACTTGGCATAGAAACTAAATTTAGTGTAAATTGTACAATTCATTTTAACGATGATTCAACTATAAATATTTTAATCAACCATGCTAGGTAATCAATAAAAATTCAGTCAACATTATTCAATAATTTAAATCGGATGTTTTATTTCTTTAGGTTTTGGATGTTCTGTTGTTAGGTTTTTTCTAAAAAAATATAAAGTTTGCTGAGATTATTTAAGGTTTCGGATGTTCTATGACTTTCATTGTGGATGTTCTATAAACAGTAATTTCGGATGTTCTATTTTTTTTTGGCAAAATTATTCATTACTTATATTTTTCTATTTTAAAATTCCAAAATCTAATTACAAAACTTTAAAATATTCGAGACACATTAAAATGTTGGATTGAACTATAAAAGTTTCGAGTAAAAAAAAAAACTATAAGAGTTTCTAGAATGTTTATTAAAATATTGTCATTAAAGATAATAATTAAGAGTTTCTAGAATGTTCATTAAAATATTGTCATTAAAGATAATAATTAAGAGTTTCTAGAATGTTTATTAAAATATTGTCATTAAAATATTCGAGACGAATTAAAATGTTGGATTGAACTATAAAAGTTTCGAGTTAAAAAAAAAAAAAAAAAAAACTATAAGAGTTTCTAGAATGTTTATTAAAATATTGTCATTCGAGACACATTATTAAACACGTACCTACAGTACTAATAATAATTAAGTAATAATCACATGCTCACGTATGCTGCATGCATAACGTTAATTATTGCAGATACGAAACCAAGATGGATTCAGTGGTTAGACGAGAAGCTAGAAGACAAATGCTCCGTTCTATACGTATCTTTTGGATCACAACCTGAGGTTTCACATGAACAACTTGAAGAAATAGCGTTTGGATTAGAAGAATCCTCGGTTAATTTCTTATGGGTGATAACAAAGAAAGATTGGGATCTACCTGAAGGGCTTGAAGAAAGAGTGAAAAGCAAAGGAATGGTGGTGAGAGAGTGGGTGGATCAAAGAGAAATACTAATGCATGAGAGCGTGAGAGGGTTTCTAAGCCACTGCGGTTGGAACTCGGTGTTGGAAAGCGTGTGCGCCGGGGTTCCAATCTTGGCGTGGCCATTGGCGGCAGATCAACATCTGAATGCAAAAATGGTGGATGAAGAGATAAGAGTGGGTGTGAGAGTGGAGACAAGTGATGGGTCCTTGAGAGGGTTTGTGAGAAGAGAAGGATTGAAGAAGAGAGTTACGGAGTTGATGGAGGGAGCGAAAGGGAAAGAGGCGAGTAAGAAGGTGGGTGAGTGGGCATGCATGGCCAGAAAAGCCGTGGAAGAGGGTGGTTCTTCATGGTCGAGTCTAGGATCCCTCCTTCAAGAAACGAGTGTGTGATAGATGGAGAAGGAACAAATAGAATAAAATTAAAATATTTATATTTTTTTAATATATATCAAAAAATTCATAAATTACTTACAAAATAGTTACATAAACTTATCTTGTACTTATGATAAGAGTTCAATTTTGATTGTTGTAAAATATTTTTAAAGTTCTATCGGTTCTTTTGTAATACTATCAGGAGAGATCGATGTTATTATTGCAGTTGGATGCTTTTTTGGTGGAGGTAAGGTTTTAAAGGTTTTTAATCACATCCATATATGTCTTATTCTAAAAGTTTCACATACTTGCTCTATGAAATCTATTTGTCCTATTAGTCTTAGTAATGTGTTGTATGCAGCATATCATGAATAGAATAATCAGTGACATCCAAAGTACTTTCATATAAGTTAATTAGCGACAATATTCTCATTGCTCATGAATTTATGCAGTATCTAAAGAACAAGAGGTCTAGTGATTACAAAATGGCAATAAAATTTGATATGAGTAATAAGGCCCATGATTGGATGGAATAGAATTATGTGTGGGGTTGATGAAAAGTTGAATTTCTATGAGAAATGGTTGAATTGGATAAAAAAATGTGATGATGGTCTCGTATTTTGTTATCGTGAAAGGTCAACCTCATGGTTTTTTTCAAATCATGTTATGATAAGGTGAATCTCTTTCTCCTATCTCTTTATCTTTATCATTTGCTCTACAAAGGAGAACATAGGCTAGAGTTTTCTAATTTGAGACTCAATTCTAGATGTCCTAAGGTCAGTCATCCATCTTTTGCAAACGATTCAATTTTATTCAACAAGGCTATGGACAAATTATTAGAATTTAATTAAAATTCTGAAAGACTATAAAGAGATAAGTGGATATGTGGTGAATTTGGATAAATCGACAGTCTTCTTTAGTAATAATACTTATCCCCATATACGTGATCAGTTAGCTAGTTCCTTCTTGTTGCACATCTTTGATAACAAAGATAATTGAGAGTGAACTACCAACCCGATTTCTGTTCATTTTGCTACAAACTACAAACTAGAAAAGAGTTAGGGAAGTAGAGAACTTACAGGTTGGTGAGAGGCTTGCGGCGACCACAGACAGGAGGATTATTCCAGTGGAGGTTGCTGCTGCAGGGTGCGCCATACATGTGTGTCGGTCGCTGCTGGCTGCAACGGTAACCGGAGCCATCGCGGTGATCTCTCTGGATGGCCGTTCTCCCTCTTCTTTCTACGAGTGAGACGATGGTGCTAGGGTTTCTTTGATTTGAAAGGTTCTGAAAATCGGCAGGACCGAACGGTTGAACCAGAAGCTGATTCAATTCGGTTTACCATTAGAAATTGAAAATCTGAAAATCGTTAGAAAATCGTATAACCGACCGAGAACCGGGTGGTAATACAGAACCGTGATCCGGCCGCTGTTTTGCCATCTAACTACCATGCTATGTGTCGCATTTTCCTTCGTCTTTCCTGTCGTTCGTTTCTTCAACTCTTTACCGACGTCGTTGGAGGTGATTTTTTTTCTGTCGGTGGATTGGACAACCCTTAGTTCTAGGTTCACCACTCACGCACCCATTATAATTTCAGCCACTGCTGAGTTTCGAACCTGTGACTTCTTTTTGGGCTAAACGGGGGTGATTTCTTTTTGGACTAAATGGGGGTAATTCTTTAATTGTTAGGATTTATTGAAGCGAAAGTTGGGCTAACTATTTTTGTTTTTGACATTGGCTAAGTTGGGGGTAAAACTTAGACAGCCCATCATACAAAGCTTTTTTTTTGGGTCAGCATATCTTTTTGTTTACTTATATGAATCTCAAGTGACAAAACATATTTCAAGTAAAAAAAAAATGTGACCAACATATTTACTATCTGAATTTCCTATCTTGTTTTTTTTTCCCCTCTTCTTGACAAAAAGTAAAAGACGGCTATGTTAATATAATAAATCTTATAACAAAGAATGTAATAAATATATTTTAATACATGTATAATTAAAGATAGATTAATTTTTTATTTTTGTTTATAGTAAGATATATGTAAAATTAAAAATATCGTTTGAGTATTTTTTCTCTTTGAATATTGTATTGTAATTATAATAGATTATAGAGTAAAACTCCTCCCCGGCCCCCTCAATATTTCTTAATTGAACTTTGCCACCCCCTAAAAATTATAAAAACTCATATTGACCCCATAAATTTCGAATAAATTAGACACTTCAACCCTGTTACTAGATAAGAACATGTTACATGGGTGACGTGTCTGTAATGCAAATTCACATGTGGCATTGCCTTTGCTACATTAGATTCACAACTGACACGTTACCCACGTAACTTGTTAATAGGGGTCAAAGAGTCTAATTTATTCGAAGTTTAGAGGCTGATATGGGTTTTTATAATTTTTAGGGGTGATAAAGTCCAATTGCTAAATGTTCAAGAGCTGAAGAGGGGTTTTACTCATAATTTTATCATTTTAGTGTGTATTTATTATTTTAATGTGTATTATACAACAATGATTAATCTTGATATGCAAATAACATAACTCAAATTTCATTTAACATTTATTTGGTGACCATAATTAAAGGAAACAAATTAGCTCTTCACAGAAGAAGAATTGGGATTACAAGACAACAAAGTCTGCATAATATTCAAGGG
This sequence comes from Stylosanthes scabra, assembly GCA_036250425.1. NCBI lineage: Eukaryota > Viridiplantae > Streptophyta > Magnoliopsida > Fabales > Fabaceae > Stylosanthes > Stylosanthes scabra. Next base: position 22,327 of record JASCZI010090961.1, read on the forward strand.
CTGAAGTAGCTCCACATGATCAATATTCATCTCTGTTGCATGCTTGGGCAAAAAATCAACTACGATATTTGCAGTACACTAGATTAAGACCACCTCGTTCTGCATTCCAATTTCAGTGAAGGATCTCATGATTTTTCTCAATTAAATCAGCATCAGCAGCCTAACAAGAATTGCGCTTGGGTTGAGCTGTGAAAAAGACATCCAGACTATTCATCTCACACACGACATCACGACAACTACAATCTCAAGCTAAGATTAAACCCCTCCAAATACCAAAGAGCTCTGCCAAAGAACAGTGCAAGAAGGTAAAGTTCTAATGCAACCTTTAATCTAATCGAGTCCCTATTAGAATCTCGAATAACACAACCAAAATCAGCTAAAGGGGAATTGAACGAACTAGCATCATAGTGAATTTAAAAATAAATTAACATAAGTTATTGTTAAAAATAAATTCAAGAAAACCTTAATAATGAAAAAAAATCTATTAATTATCCTCTACAAAAACAGTACAAAAAACTAAAACATTAGTAAATAAAATAAGAACATTTTTAAGAATAATTAATCAAGAATAAAGTTAATATAAAATAAAATTAGAAAATGTAAAATTTGGGAAAATAAAGATAAAAATAAACAAAAAATAATAAAAAAAATTAAAAATATTGTATGCAACGCAAATTTTAGACTAAAAATCCCTCCCCAGCCCCTGAATATTTAACAATTTGACTTTACCATCTCTAAAAACTATAAAAAAAACCATATCGAACCCTAAATTTCGAATAAATTAGACTCTTCACCCCTATTAGCAGATTACGTGGGTGACGTGTCTGCCATGCAAATTCACATGTGGCATTGCCTTTGCCACATCAGATTCACAACTGAAATGTCATCCACGTAAGTGATTGAGGATTTTTGACGATAAAATTCATGCTAAAAAGGGGAATGAGCTAAAGTCCGCAGAGGCAGGATACTACCACCGAGACCGCCACCACAGGACCAGCCAGCCGAGCAGCCTCCGCCACCAGAGACATCTGTTGTCCCTTCTACTTCAGCCCAGTACTCGCTCGAGCATTCCTATCAGCAGGTCATGAGGCATCTAGAGAGGCAAGAGCGCCTATTGTGCCATCAGGGTCGCCAGATCGCCAACACTCAGTTGATGATCCGCCAAGCATTCCCGGAGACAGAGTTCACCAGCTTGGAGGAGATCTCCTCCGATGAGCGCAGCGACATTGCATCATTTTAGAGCTCATCAGAACTTTTTTATTTCAAACAATTTGGGGTTATATTTAATTCTCGTCGAACCATTTACTGCTTTTCTTAGTTGTAGTTTATTACTGTTAGCTATTTCGTAGCTTTTTGAACTCATAGTTTTTAGGAACTATTTGCTGAGATTGATGTATTTTGAAAAACAAAGTCCTTTGTTTTTCTATTTTGCCGTAAGCACATTCAATCGGTTTATATTATGGATGTTAGTTTTTATTAAAACAATGCTTTTTTTAACTTTGCACCCATTCTCTCTTTGGAACTCCCATTACTATATCTCTCAAAAATTCTTTGAAGCTTGTTTCTTGCATGCACATAATAAAATGCTCCTACTCATAGAAAAGAGTTGAAGAACACACAACCTTGATAGTTTTTTAGCCTAAAAGAAGTGGTCCCACATTTCAAAGACCACCAATGTTCTTCTTGTGTGTTTACTCATTTTCTATGATTGTAATTTGTGAATTAATTGATTTTATATGTTCACCATTGTATGTATTTTATGTATCCGAATGATTGAGGTCTTTGTTTCTATTCAGCTCACTTACCAAATGGCCTAACCCTTAACAATCACCCTTGCATTGAAACCAACTTTGAGCCTTTGAATCCTTTTCTTGTTCTAATTAGCTCATTACAAGCCAATAAGTGAAAAAGCATGATTGTCCACTTAGATCTTTGATTGATTGATAATTTAATGGTGAGTCACTTCATGAGAGAAGAAAAAGAAGAGGAGTCAAGGCAAGAAAAACACTAAGAGAGGGTGAGATGAAAAGAGGGGTTTTTTTTAAGAAAAATTAGAATATCTTAAGGCATTTGGGAGGTAGCATATGCTGGATGCTTTTATCCATTCTCTTGGTGCATAACTTGATAACTTTTGTTTTAGTATTACTTCATCCATAATATGTTGTGTAGTTCTCCCTCTTGAATTGATTGATAGGTTTGAGAAAGTTTTGTGAAGTTTCCTCTTGGTCATAAGCACTAGAGCATGAGGACATGTTCAATTTTAAGTGTGGGGTATTTGATGAGGGGTTTTTGACGATAAAATTCATGCTAAAAATGATACCCTCATCAATATTTTTTCACATATTTACTAGTAATTGACCAAGTTTCTCCATCTCTTGCTTAATTGTGCTCTTAATTGATTAATTGTTAATATAGCTTCCAAAGTGCATGTAATTATTGAAATTCCCTCCCACTTGGTGCATCGATGTTTTTGTTAGTGAATTATAGGCCCAAAGTGGAGGAGAGGAGCCCAAGGGAAGCTTGGAAGAACAAAGAAAGCAAGGAAAATGGACAAAAAGCCAAGGAGCCCAATCTGCCCTGACCACGCGGCCGCACGCCCCTGATGGCGCATCCGCGCGACCCCTTTCTTAATAAGGAAGTTTTCCGTTGGTGGCTTGCTCGCACGCTTCAGATGGCGCGACCGCGCCATCCCTTTCTTAACAGCGAAGTCAGCAAAGCCCGCGTGCCCGCGCCATAGCGTCAGGATGCAAATTAATGAAGGCTAAAATGAGTATTTCACATTTCCGGGCCAATGCTTAACCCTTTCCCAAGCCCAGTTCGACCTACTAAGAGGGAGAACAGCTGAAGACACATCAACATTTCTACCATTATGATTAATTGTAGTTTTAGAGAGTTTTTGGAAAAAATTCCATTTCTCCCATTTTCTCTTTGCTTATTTTCATTGTTCCTCATCTTTAGGATCACCTTCTAAACCAAACTTTTTTTTTTATTATTTGCTTTGTATTTGATTTGTGGATATTTCTCTCTTTAATTAAAGCATTTCTAGTTCTTCATCTAATTGCTTGTTTATTTTCATCATTATGATCAGTTTTTCTATTATGCTATGCATACCATGTGTTTGATATTTTCTTTCTCATAATTATAGAGTAGTGATCTTATGCCTCGGTCATGGGTTGAGGTGTGGATGATCTTAGCAACTAATCCCTAAGGACAAGGATGGGTTAAGCCCCCGGGTTAAGACTGTTTCGTTGACGCTAGGCTTTCGCTAGTGATGATTGTGTCCTTAATGAGGTGAACTTGATGGATTATTCGATGAGTTCCAATGACTTAGGAACTTCGCACTAGATGAGTTTCCTAGGACTTACGGGACGAGTTTAATTCCACCCACTCGACCTCTTGACAGAGTGTGGCTTACGTGACAACCATCCATAATTGGGATTAGTGATGTTCATAGGGACACACGATACTTCAACCCAAGACCAAGCACCTTTATAATCATCAGTTCTCATTAATTCTAGCTTTTGTTCATTGTTCTCAACACACACCATTGCAACCCCCCAAAACTCTTTACAACCAAAATTGGACCACGATTTAACTCATAGGGAGAACAACCCAAGTCTCGTACTCGGTATTTTTAAATCTGGTTGCAAGCTCTTGTGACAAACTTCTTGTTGACGGGAACACTCTGATTTCGCAACTGAACTGATTCGGATCGCTACGACGATCTTTTCCCCCTTGTTCTCGTGAACGCGGAGGGACCCCAGATGTATCTTGTTTGTGACGTCGGAGCGGTTCTATCAGTAAGCTGCTCTTAGCGAGTAATAAGGGTTGAAAAGTCTAATTTATTCGAAGTTTAGGGACCGATATAGGGTTTTACATACTTTAAGGGTGGCAAAGTTCAATTGCTAAATTTCATGGATCGAGAAGGGGTTTTAGTTGAAGTAGTATTTTGTATTTATTTGTATTTTTTAATATTTATATTAAAATGATCAAGGTTATCAAACTCGCGAGTTTAAGTAAACTCTTAAACTCGTACGAGTTTACCTATTATATAAAAACAAAAATATATCATACATAATCTTAAATTTAGGCATTTAAAATTAAAAATTTTTAATTTTAGAACACATAATAAACTAAACTAGTTGTATATATTTATAATTCAAATGACAATTATCAATTATGCAATAAGTACAATAACATATAACACACAAGACACAAATTGAGTGCAAAGAGGAGTTGATGTGAGTAAGTCAATAATTTTGTAACTCTAACTCTTAAGGGAAAGTATTCTTTTTTGGCAATATCACGCTGATTTGGCGAAATTGGGTCAAATTCAAACTCGTTGACTCGCTCATAAAGTCACGAGTTTATGCGAGTTTACTCGAGTTTACACGAGTTCAACCAAGTTTACCGAGATGCGAGTTTAGTGCCGAGTTAACTCGATTCCACTACCTAAACTCGTAAACTCGTTAGAGTTTAAGAGTTAATACTAGAGTTTGACAACATGAAAATGATAAAATATAATTAATTATTTAACTATTTATCTATAAATTTTTATATTAAATATTAAATCTTATTATAAAACGATTATTCTGGTTGAACCCCGATTGAATCGGTTTAAGTAATAAATCAATGAATAAGTAATTTAAGCGGTTCAATGATCGGTTCGATTTTTTGAACCTTAAATTTGATAATTTCTATTTCAATTTTTTTTTCAAAATAACGTCATTTCAAGTTTTAAATTTTGAAAAATAGGGCCTGACTCTCAAAAATCGATACTATGTTGACCGATTTCCAATTTTTGACCGGTCTTATGCTCTCCGTTTTTAGATAGAACCAAATCGGTTCTCAATTTTTCTGGTCCAACAAGCCGGTTTAGTTCGATTTTTAGAAGATTGGTTTTATGGAGCCCACTTTTTATTTTTATTTATTATCTTTTAAATATTTTTTGCACTAAAATACGTATTCCTAACAATATATATACAAGTTCCCCGTTACTCCCTTAAGTGTTTGAAGCAGGGATGCAGTAATAAGTAATATGGCGTTTTGTGAAAAAGCAGTTGATGGTTAGATAAAGACACTACTTCGATCTTGTCACTAGCTAACGGTTATTCTTCTTTAGTTTTCTTTTTTTATTATTATTATTTTTTTTTATAATTTTGTTTTCCTGGTGTATAAGAGCTAAAAACCAATTCCACATTATATTGGCAATTTAACAACACATACTAATGTTTATCAAACTAAACTAAGCAGCTTCTCAGGAAGTTATAGCTTGGGCAGTGTTTGGCCTTACCTATTAAGTAATTTATCTGATCATCAGAGAAGCGACAATGAAAAAAGTAATTATATATAAAATAGTTACATTATTAGAAAGGGTTTAAATTTTTATTATTCAATGAACATATCAAAAGTCAATAATATATATCTGGTACAAAATATAATACATATGTATGTGAATTGTCAAACACCATTCGCGAACAGCTCATAAACTCCATTAAAAGTCGTTAGGGGTTTATTTGTCCTGAATGGAATTGTTAGATAGTTAATAGTCCAATCATTATGGGTGTTGGTTATTAACTGCATGAAGTCTATCATATTGTTGGTAGGGATTGTTAATTCCAACTTATTTGTGCAGACAAATTCTCCAGGAGCGGCACAAGATGTGTCTAACCCACCCTCTGGCCCTAAGGCACAAGCAACTGTTGCAACTCCAAGTAGGAAGAGAAGGCAAGGAGGAGCCCATCCCCATCAGATCCAGCAACACCATCTCAGCCAATCCAACCACCAGCTGCAGGAGCTTGAAAGGAAACATTGACAGCAACTAGTGCAGGAACTCAAAGCCTTTTCAAATTCATGGCAACAGCAGGACTAAAATAGTTGCTGAGACATTATCTATTTACTAATCTTTTGAAAAAAACATTTAAGCTAGCATTGTGTGTTGCTAGTGCTTTATTATCATTAGGTATATAAGTATTTATTAATCTTTTGAAAAACATTTAAGCTAGCATTTGTGTTGCTAGTGCTTTATATATTATTAGGTATATAAGTATTTAATAATCTTTTGAAAAAGCATTTAAGCTAGCATTTGTGTTGCTAGTGCTTTATAATTTATATAATCATTAGGTATATAAGTACTGTTGGCCCTGTTTTGATTTGGCAAGTGAAGGGAAGGCTAAAATTGAAAAATAATAAAATTTTTGTATTATTGAACTTAATGGAGCTAGTATTAATAAGGACAAAAAAAGACTAATATTTAAAAGGAACTATTGAGTATCATCTATTAATTAATGAGAACAAATGAGTGAAATCAAAGAATAAAATATTTAAAATTTTGCTATTTATTTTAGATTAATTTTAATAATAGCAAAAAAATATAAAAAAATAAAAACACAAAAAAATAAAAAAATACAAATAAAATAAATAGAAATAATTAATTTTTAAGTGGAGACAATTATATATTATTAATTTTTTTTAGAAAAATTTCTAAAAGCTCAATAGGTGGAAATGCGCTCTCCCTCTTTGCTTTGAGTCCGTCCCTGCTTCTCAATGCTGTTAAGCACCACTTCATGCATGTCCATTCGCATCACATGTCTCAACAACCGCACCAAATAATGCTACTCCCTTAACAGTGTAGTTGAAATATGTGGAACATATATATTTTAATAATAATTTTATTTGTACATTAAAATTAATCATCAATATATAATACGTATTAAAATATAAAATATATTTATAATTTAATTTATTTTTAATATATATTTAATATTTCAATACATATTATATTTTAATGGCTAATTTTAATATATATCTAATTCTTATTTCAACAATCATACCAAATATTTTGTTATAAGCTTTTTATTATTTAAAGAAACTACCCGTCCATGTTTTCAACATTTTTATTTTATTTTATTATGTTGAAGCAATAATTGATCTCCATATGTCATTTGGTTTCTGGAAAAGAAAATATTTTAATTAACATATACTCGTGCGTATCGTGATTGGAAAAAACAATAATTGCTCTAGTTGAATCATCTATAAATTTGTCCAGTCAATTTACTAGGCAAGTAACTCAATATATATATATATATATATAACTTTTTTTTTTAAAAAATGGGTTCATCAGCTAAACAACACATTCTTCTCTTCCCCTTCATGGCCAAAGGCCACACCATTCCCCTCCTCCAATTCGGCCGCATCCTCCTCAACCGCCACGTGGCAGTCACCGTGGTCACCACACCAGCAAACCGCCTCTTCGTGGAGGAGTCTCTTGCCGGCACTGCAGCTTCCGTCGTGACAATCCCATTCACCAACACCGCCGTCCCCGGAGTAGAGAGCACAGACAAGCTCCCTTCCATGTCCCTCTTCTACCATTTCGCCTTGTCCACGGTCTCCATGCAACCACACTTCGAACAAGCCCTGGAAGCTCTGCCACGTGTGACCTTCATGGTGACCGATGGGTTCCTCTGGTGGACCCTACAATCAGCCAACAAATTCAAGATTCGTAGGCTTGCATTCCACTGTATGAGCAGTTACTGCCTCGCACTTTGCAGGGTGGCGGCCGTTGAAGGGGTTTTCAGTGGGCCCCAGCCAAAGGGCGAGTTGGTTAAGTTGACTCAATTCACGTGGATTAAGATGTGTAAGGATGATGTGGAGGCTGAGTTCTGTAACTCGGAAGCCGGGAACTTTACTCATGAGTTCAATACAAAATTGATGGAAACCACGATGAATAGTTATGGGGTGGTGGAGAATAGTTTCTATGAGCTTGAACCTGCTTTTGTTGACTATTTGAATTTAAATTCTTCATATAAGACGTGGTGTCTTGGTCCTTTTTGCTTGGCTGCTCAACAACCAAACAAGATTTACCACGAGCCAGGTATAAAACGAAAACAGTTGTTTTTAAACGTGTTTTTTCTTTTTTTTTTCAGAAAAATGTTAGAAAACTAGTCTTAAAAATAAAATAATTTTAGATTACTTTGAATTGATTTTTTATTGTTTTCTAAACATTTTTCCTTATAGCTATGACAATCTAAATTATTAATCTTTACTTTTCGGCCTATTTATTGGCAGAGAAAAATTAGTTCCATTATTTACAAATGTAATCCTTCATTAATTAAAATGTTTGTATTTTATTTATTTATGTCCCTTTCATTCTTAATTATATATAAATAATAATAATTATTATTATATCAAATGTACACTTCAATTCATTTTAACGATGATTCAACTGTAAACATTTTAAAATTCCAGAAAACTAATTACAAAATTTTAAAATACTCGACAGACATTATTAAAATGTTGATTGAACTAAAAAAGTTTCGAGTCAAAAGAAAAAAACTATAAGTTTCTAGAATATTTATTTAAAATATTGTCATAAAAAATAATATTATTAAACACGTATGACGTATCCACAGTACTAATAATAATTAAGTAATAATCCCATGCTCACGCATGCTGCATGCATAACATTAATTATTGCAGATAAGAAGCCAAGATGGATTCGGTGGTTAGATGAGAAGCTAGAAGACAAATGCTCCGTTCTATACGTATCTTTTGGATCACAACCTGAGGTTTCACATGAACAACTTGAAGAGCTAGCGTTTGGATTAGAAGAATCCTCGGTTAATTTCTTATGGGTGATAACAAAGAAAGATTGGGATCTACCTGAAGGGCTTGAAGAAAGAGTGAAAAGCAAAGGAATGGTGGTGAGAGAGTGGGTGGATCAAAGAGAAATACTAATGCATGAGAGCGTGAGAGGGTTTCTAAGCCACTGCGGTTGGAACTCGGTGTTGGAAAGCGTGTGTGCCGGGGTTCCAATCTTGGCGTGGCCATTGGCGGCAGATCAACATCTGAATGCAAAAATGGTGGATGAAGAGATAAGAGTGGGTGTGAGAGTGGAGACAAGTGATGGGTCCTTGAGAGGGTTTGTGAGAAGAGAAGGATTGAAGAAGAGAGTTACGGAGTTGATGGAGGGAGCGAAAGGGAAAGAGGCGAGTAAGAAGGTGGGTGAGTGGGCATGCATGGCCAGAAAAGCCGTGGAAGAGGGTGGTTCTTCATGGTCGAGTCTAGGATCCCTCCTTCAAGAAACGAGTGTGTGATAGATGGAGAAGGAACAAATAGAATAAAATTAAAATATTTATATTTTTTTAATATATATCAAAAAATTCATAAATTACTTACAAAATAGTTACATAAACTTATCTTGTACTTATGATAAGAGTTCAATTTTGATTGTTGTAAAATATTTTTAAAGTTCTATCGGTTCTTTTGTAATACTATCAGGAGATCGATGTTATTATTGCAGTTCGAAGCTTTTTAGGTGGAGGTAAGATTTTAAAAGGTTTCTATGATGCACGGGCATTGACACAAACACGAGACACGACACGCGACACGTCGACGCACTAATTTTAATTTTTCATATGATATGGGGACATGGCATATATATATAATAAAATGTATTTTTAATAAAATTATAATAATATTTTGACATTTTATTTATATTAAAATTTAAATTATTATTTTTAAATATTTTTAATGTCTTTTTTAATTATATAAAATATTTAAAATAATTTTTAGTTATAAAAAATAGTAATATATACTATTTTTAAACTTATTTTAAGGACATAAGTTAATAATAAAGTTGGACACGCGGATACGTGATGATATTTTGAAGTGTCAAGTGTGTCCAAGGAGATTTTTTTGTCATTTTAAGGACACGGATGAGACACGAAAGACACGCGTGTCGGATAAATATCGGTGAGTGTCGTGTCTAAAACGTATCCAACACATGGACACGCCAATTCAACGAAGTGTCCGTGCGTCATAGGTTTCTAATCACATCCATAAATGTCTTATTCCAAAAGTTCCAAACACTTGCTCTATAAAATCTACTCGTCCTATTAGTTTTAGTAATGCGTTGTATGTCAGATCCAAGGTGCTTTCATTAAAGGGAGGTTAATTAGCGATAATATTCTTATTGCTCATGAGATTATGCACTATCTCAAGAACAAGAGGTCTAGTGGTTATGAAATGGCGCTAAAATTTGATATGAGTAAGGCACATGATTTGGTAAAAGTCTAGGGGTGTTCATGGTTATGGTTAATTACTAATCATAATTAACCATATTGGTTAACCAAAAATTAGGTTTAGGTTAGTAAACTAAATTGGTTATAAATCATAAAATTAATTATTAATTAATCATTAAATTAATAAATCGGATTTTAACCGATTTTGAAAAACAACCGGTTTTTTAAATAAAAAATGTTTTTATATAATAATCGGTTTTTAAAATAAAAAATTTTGGTTACTTTTTAAAAAATCGGTTATTTTTGCTAAAAACCAATTTTTATATGAAAAATTGCATTATTTTTAAAATCGGTTATCTAAAATCTGATTTGATTAATCATTTTAAAATCAGTTTTATCAATCCGATTAATCATTTTTATAAAGTGGATACAATTTATTAACTAATTATAAAAATCAATTATTTTAAATTTGGTTAAGATTTTTAAAATGGTTAATTAATTAAAATGATTTTTTTTAACACCCCTAGGTGGAATGGAGTTATGTGTGGGGTTAATGAAAAAGTTGGGTTTATGTGAGAAATGGTTGAATTGGATTAAGAAATATGATGACGGTCTCGTATTCTTACTTTGAAAGGTTAACCTCATGATTTTTTCAAAACTTATTACGATCAGGTCATCTTCTTTCTCCTATCTCTTTATCTTTATTATATGCTCTACAAAGAAGAATATGAGCTTGAATTTCTAATTTGAGACTCAATTCTAGATGTCCTAAGGCCAGTCATTTATTTTTTGCGAATGATTTAATTTTATTCAACAAGGCTATCAAGAGAGATTATTAGAATTTAATTAAAATTCTAAAAGACTATGAAGAGATAAGTAGACATATGGTAAATTTGAATAAATCGTCAGCCTTCTTTTAGTAATAATACTTGTCCCATATTCAAGATCAGTTAGGTAGTTCCTTCTTGTTCCACATCTTGGCTATGCATTATAACAAGGTTGGAGATTCCTTAATAAAACACACTCCTTTGTCTATAAAGTTTATCGAAGCAAGTACTTCAAGTATTCTAATATCCTTAAGGTTGAAGCCGGCTATACCCCGTCATGGGGTTGTAGAAGTATTCTGAAGACAAGGTTTTGAAGAAAGGAGCACTTTGGACTGTTGGCAGGGATAATCAAATCAAATTAAAATTAAAGAAGATACTTAGACAAAAAAAATTTAATCCTATTCACATTGGGTTCCAACCTAACCTACAACAACAACCAATTTGGGTTTCTGAGGCTTCTCTTGCTTAATCGACAGTCGGATTTTCAAAAATTATATCTATTTTTAACCTAACCTTAGCCCAATCTATTCTTAATACTCAAATACAAGGAAATGATGAAGAGGGTGGTTCTTCTTGGTCCAAATTAAAATCTGTCCTTTAAGAAACAAGTGTGTGATAGATGGAGAAGGGAAAGTATAGAATAAAATGAAAATATCTCTACTTTTAAGAAATCAAAAAATTAGTAAATTACTTACAAAATAATTATATAAACTTATCTTGTACTTATGATAAGAGTTTAATTTTGATTGTTCTAAAATGTTTTGTAAAACCATCTAATCATGTTTATTCTTTTCGATGATTATTTACACAATCAATATAAAAAGTAGTTATTTTTTCTTACCTAATATTGCGTTGATTAAATGGATTTGTTTTACAATTACGGTGCATTAAAAAGTAATTCTTAAAAAAAGCTGTTTGAAAACATATTAATAATAAGAAAAAGGAAGAATAGGTAAATAATCTTAAACAAAATATTAAAAGGAGGCACAATTTTAAGTAATAACGAATCCAAATAGCGCGACTACCAGCGAGTGAGAAGAAGGGAGCAAAGAGGTACACGACGTAAAGGATTGGCAAAGAGAGCGATATTCATGTCTTTATTTACTCCATGGCGAATACTCTGGTACAAAGAGAAAATGTGCATAAATACAGAAATAGAGAAGTAGTGTAAAATAATGTGTTTTATGCAAGATTCTAAAAACAGGACCGATCATGAAGCTGATAAAGTGACTGATTCAGAGATTTAAAGGGTCGACCGAGATCGGATCGGTTTACTTAAAAGCAAGGCAAAAAAAATTTATTAAACATGACTAATCTATTTTTTAAAATAAGTTAACATTCAAGTTCAAATATTAAAATTCATAATAAAATATCAAAATCCACTTTTAAATTTATCAAGTCTTACCACATAAAGGAATAAAATAACAATAACAAATAAAGGTTCAACCTAAAAAATAAAGAGCATCACATAGCATAATCATCATCAAGTGTCCCAATAAGTCAATAACAATAACATTTGTAAGTATAAACCTTGCCAAAAATCATTCAAATTCACAAAACAACACTATTATTTTCGTATTCTCAAAACTCACCAACTATACATAAATAATAAAGGAGAGAATTTTCTTTGCACAAACTCATATCATTTCATTAAGAGGAGACATGATTACAATACATATGCTGTGGTCTTTATATAGATAAGTTTCCTTTAAAGGCGTGAATGTGTATGTACAAGTTGTTTTAAATTGTACCGCTTGTAGTAAAGTTACTTCTCTTCATGTTTCTTGATCATTCCTAGCTATGGAGGTGAGACAGAGGCTTCTAGTGGCTAAAGGATTAAGTATTCAATTTGTAGTGAAATAATACAACTAAGTGAAGGTGCAGTAACTTTAAACTTGGACAGCAAAACATTTCAATTTCCATTGAACATGCGTTATTTGACTTTCAGTCTTCAATATCTTTCTAACCATAATCCTTCTAGTTGCTAAGGCAGCAAAATATAAATTTGATTTAATTAACCCAACAAGTTCAGTTAGCAATAACCCAGTTAGCAGAACAACCATGGCAGAACATCAATCTAAGTATTTAACCATAACAATAACAAACAGCCATTAAAAAAAAAAAAAAGAACAACAACTAACCCAGCAATTTAACAAAAACCAAACAAAAATCAGAAACAGTATGTTAATAAAACTAACAGCAGAACATCAATTTAACAAAATCAAAGCTAGAACATTAGAAGTAACTCAAGCAAGAGTGCTTTGAGAGCCGTGAAGAAACACTAGAAGTCTAGAACAGAACATTCATGGAAAAAAAGATACAGAGAAAAAAGCCAGAAACTACAAACTAGAGAAAGAGTTAGGGAAGTAGAGAACTTACAGGTTGGTGAGAGGCTTGCGGCGACTACGGACAGCTTTGTTTCAATGTGCGGCGCGGCTAACTATTTTTGTTTTTGACATTGGATAAGTTGGTCTAAAACTTAGACAGCCCATCATACAAAGCTTTTTTTTATTTTTGTTATCCATAACACTCTTTTTGTTTACCTATATGAATCTCAAGTGACCAAACATATTTCAAGTCCAAAAAAAAAGTGACCAACATATTTACTCATCTGAACTTCCTACATTTGCATAAAAAAAAAAAACTTCATATGTTGTTTTTTTTTGGAAAAAATATCAAACTACTCACAAAATATTCGGACACTTATAAAATTACCCATGAAATAAAGAAATTAGTTTTCTATCCATGGAAAATTGTTCCGTTTGACAAAACTATCTAAAACGTCACCAAAAACTACCTAAAATCAATGCATTGTTAATGACGTTTGCGTAATTTTGTCATACGGAACCCATTTTTCATAGGTAGAAAACTCGTTTCTTTTTTTCATGGGTAATTTTGTAGCACTCGAATCTTTTGTGGGTAGTTTTTTTTCCTCTTCTCGACAAAAAATAAAAGACATCTATGTTAATGTAATAATTCTTATAACAAATTAAAGAATGTAATAAATCTATTTTAGTACATGTATAATTAAAGAGGGATTAATTTTTTATTTTTTGTTTATAGTAAAATATATGTATAATTAAAAATATCATTTTAGTTTTTTTTATTTGATTATAGTATTTTTTATTTTTATTTTTTAATATTTATATTAAAATTATAAAATATAATTAATTATTTGACTATTTATCTAAAAGTTTTATATTAAATATTAAATTTTATTATAAAACAGTCATTCTAGTTGAACTTCGATTAAATTGGTTGAAGCAATAAATTAGTGAACCAATAATTAGTCCGATTTTTAGAATCTTGGATTTGATGGTTTCAATTTCAATGTTTTTTTTTTTCAGAACAACGTCACTTCAAGTTTTAAATTTTGAAAAGAAAAAAAAAAGGCCTCACTCTCAAAACTCGATACTGTGTTGATCGGTTCACCGGTTAACTGCCGATTTGTACGATATTTTGAGCAATCTTATGCTCTCCATTTTTAGATAGGACCAAATCGATTTTCGATTTTTTCAATCAAACAAGCCAGTCCAAACCATTTTCAGAACATTGATTTTACGGAGTCCACTTTTTATTTTTATGTATTATTTTTAAATATTTTTTAACTAAAATACGTATTCTTCATATCCTAACAATATATATATACAAGTTCCCTGTTATTCCATTACGTGTTCGCACAAAAAAATAGTAAACATTACTATTTCTTAAAACTAAAAATTATCTTAAATATTTTATATAATTATAAAAAATATTAAAATTAATTAAAAATAATAATTTAAATTTTAATATAAATAAAATATTAAGATATTATTATACTTTTGTTAAAAATATATTATATTTTATATATATATATGTCGTGTCACCGTATCGCGTATCGTGTCGCGTCCGTATTTATGTTAGTGTCCGTGGACGGTAGTGTACAACACATACTAATGTTTATCAAACTAAACTCTATTATTTATTGGAAATCGCTACACTCAATATAATTATGTACAGTTAATTCATGGTAGTTAACAAGTACTGGTGGAAAGAGACCAAGCAGCTTCTCAGGAACTACTTATAGCTTGGCCTGACCTATTAAGTAATTTATCTGATCATCAGAGAAGTAACAACGAAAAAAGTAATTATATATAAAATAGTTACATTATTAGAAAGGGTTTAAATTATTACTATTCAATGAACATATCAAAAGTCAATAATATCTGGTACAAAATATAATATATATGTATGTGAATTGTCAAATAAACACCATTCGCAAACAGCTCATGAACTCCATTAGGAAACTGCATGCCAAGAAGCTTACGCACATGTTTGCTTGGCTGTGGAAACTTTTGTCTACTAATAATATATTCACTTATATAGTTGGATTTTGATCTTTCCTTTGGGATCCATGACTTCGATTTATTACAACTACTATTAATCTATTATTATGAAATATTATTATTCAATTCAAAAGTCCCGAGGTATGTATGTACATACAGTAGTACCACAGCTACTTTTCTGGACCATATATTATGGTAAGATGCATTAAAATGTTTCATCCCCACTTATATATAAGTTTGGATCTACTTATGAAATTATGGATATTAATATAAGTTTAATAAAATTAAAGTAATTTTAAATTATTCTATATTTAAAATTACCCTAAAATAGATTAGTGTTACTAATCACATTGAGTATAACTATTAAAGATACCATCATTTATATTTTTTTTTCCGTATCATTTTAAATTTAAAAAAAAATTCCATAACATAATATTAGAACTATGATTAAATTATCAACGATCTTGAATTTATTTTATTTTTATTGTTTTAAAAATATAATTATTTATGTTGCCTTTTTTAATTGACTTAAACATTTAGGTGGAGTGGTTTTACGTGACGGAGACACTAATCTCTATCAACTTTGTAAAGAAAAACAAATTCAAATCAACATAATTTAAGAAAATAAGCATGGATATTAATTTGTACTAAGAATCAAGAACGGAAGAGACGGAGAATAGGAAGGAAATAAAAGGAGCATGTTACGTTGCATGTGCAAGGAATTAATATGGCTCCAATCCCAAAGTTAAAAACTTTAGACTTTGGAGACATGATTCACTTCTTATGGCGCATTGGGCGCGGGCTCTAAAAAACACACTAGATAATAGATATATTACACACAAGTGCATGCAAATATACTTAAATTATATAAATTAATAATTAACTATATTGTTGCTCTAATTCCTGTCTATATATAATCTCGAGTCCCATTTTGGTGAGTAAGTCATAAGCATGATGATGGGAACGAATAAGTTGGTGTTGTTGGCGTTGGTTTGCCTCTGTGTTGCTTTTGCAACAGAAGCTTGCCATGTGAGAGGCAAAGTTTATTGTGATACTTGCCGTTTTGGTTTTGAAACTAAGGCTACCTTCTACATTCCAGGTACATTACTATTTACTATTTACCACTCAAATAAGTTCCTTATTATTGTGGCTGCAAGTTCGTGTTAGTTTCCTAGGTCCATAAATTATTATAATTTACAAACATAGAAACAATTTGGATTGGTTGAGTAGTTATTAACACACTCCTCTGCTTAATCAAATGTTGGGATTTATATTCTGTCTAGTGCTTTATATGTATAAGACATAATTTAGAGTTTAGAATTTAGAATGTATAAAAATGGAATCAACTAGCAAATGGTGGAGAGGAAAACAGAGTTTTTTGGTGTTAGTGTGAACGGATTACCTGCCCCTGATGCCTATGCTTTTGGGGGCTTACAAGCAATTCAACTTGAACCGTTTCTAGTGTGGATGTTTTGCATTAGTGCTGTCTGATTCTGTTCATGCTGTGAGTCTCCTAATTTAGGGGTCATTTATAAGGAGAGCATTTTGTTTTATGTGTTTCTAGATTTGTTGTTGTACTGGCCATGCTTTCTCCCATTTCCTTCTTAGTATGTAGTTGACTAGTTGAGAGTGTTTTTTTAAACAATAAAAAAGTTATGTGTACAACACGCAATTAACCACACCGGTGAAAAACTATTAAATGAGGCGCTAACTCAGTTGAATTCATGTGAAGTTGTTATTTTAAAATTGTCGTATTATATTTTAGTCAAATATATTAATTCATTTAAAGATGATTAACAAGTAATTTCACATGAAGTCATCTGCATTTGAGTATCCACCAAAATAAAATCTTGATCGGCAGAAAATTAATATTTATCTTTTTAGATTGGGATATCGGGATAAATTTAGAATAATAATCATTTAAAAGTAAATTTAATGAAAATTTTACTAAGAATATAAAACTAGATTTAATTTGGGAAAATGTTTAAAAATTAGCCAATAATTAATCATTATAAGACGTGATGATTTTAGGATTTTGAATGTGCAAAATTTTTTGTTAGAATGAATTATTTGCTCATTTGCACTTTCTCAAAGGTGACAAAACTCATAACAAGTAATATTAGGAAACTAACTTTAGGGATAGCAAATCAATAAATATAATTAGAAAAATAATAAATAGTAAAAATAAAGTAAAAAGAAGAAGAAAAGTTCTTTTATGATGATACTAAAATGTCTTTCTAAGAAGAACGTTGTCTAAATTCCTTCCGCACGTTTGTGTCAATTTATTGGGATCATTAAATTCATTGAGCAATGTAACTTTGTATGCGCGTGAGTATTGTGTAGTGATGGCACAAATTTCTATACTAAAAGGTAATGATGTATCTTATTATTTCTTATTACTAATCACAAAATTATTTAATTGAAAAAAGAAATGCATTATAGCCATATCTGATTGGTAGAAAATTAGGACACCGGTGGCAACAAATTACATTCATGGCACATTCAAGAAACATGAATTTAGGGATAATATAATTAGATGTCATTATCAGAAATTTTTTTTTCATTTTGTTTTATTGAGATAATTAATTGAATTTTAAATTTTACATTTAAAAAATGAGATATGATTATTGACATAATTATAAAATAATTTATATTTTAATTAAATTATTAAATTTTATCTTTATATAGTTGCTTATTAAGATATTTTAGATAAATTTTATGTTTTTATTTTTTAAATTAATCTGTTTAATATTTTTAAATTTCAAATATAAAATACATGATATAATTAAAAAATAATTTATTTATTTATTTTTCATTTTATTGATATAATTAATTGGATTTAAAATTTAAAATTTTAAAAAATAAATATGATTGTCAACATAATTATAAAAGGATTTATTTTTTAAATAAATTATGAGTAAAGCTATTTTTTAAATAAAATAAATTTTTGTGTAGTATATATTAATGTATTTTTTCTTTTGAATTAAGATAATAAACTCACATATCATGAAAAAATTATAAATTTAATATTTTCTCACTTTTGAATACCATTTTATTATTTTTTTTTTGTTAGCAGACACTTTTATTTTATTATTTTAGATTAATAAGATTTTTTTAGTAGGCATGTAGAATATTTTATAATATTGTTGTTTTAGAATATTTTTTATAATAATAATTTTCTAATGGTTATAATACCTGTACAATGTTTGGCCCTTCTGTAAAAAAATTTTAAACCCAAACTATTGTCATTTTTCTGCATCCCACCAGAATCATAATTAATTTCCATCAAATAATAATTTAAATAGTACCAATAAATAAATAACAAAATTAAAAATCTGTAACAGTGAAAAAATTAATTTATTGCACTCTAATCATTAAAATTTGATTAGTGCAAGTGGGTCCATCTCATGCATTGCATGGTGTGCCATACGCGCATCTTCTGTTGAAGTGTGTAACAATCTCCAATCCTCTTGCCGGAAGACACTGATAACGTCAAAGTGAATTTTCTAAAGAAAAAAAGATAATATTGGCTCCATATTATATCGTTAATATTGACTAACGAAATTTTTTCGTAATAATTATGTTGCTGAATTTATCGTGGTTAATTAATTATTAGGTGCAACGGTTGCAATTCAGTGCAAACACAAGAACACAATGAATGTAGAGTACTACACCGAAGTTAAAACAGACAGCACTGGAACATACGAAATTGAGGTTGACAAAGAATTCAATGAGCACATGTGTGAGAGTGTTCTTGTTCACAGCCCCGTGTTAGGGTGCAACCAAGCAGATCCAGGGCGTAGCAAGTCCACCTTGGTGCTATCCCACTATAAGAATGGCCTTCTCAACCATGTTCACTATGCTAATAACTTGGGTTTCTTGAAGGATCAAGCCTTGCCTGAGTGCCAAAAGCTCCAGAAATACTACTTGTCAGATGTTTGATTTTATTTCATTTGATTTTATTTGAGTGCCAAGAACTATATATTCGCTTTATATATATGTTCTTGATTTGATTTTATGTGCATTAATATTAATATTAATGTTATTATTAGAATAATAAGTATGTAGAAGCTAAGAAGGATTATATTTAATCTATTCCTAAGTTCAAGTATCTAGCTATCTGCTTTATTATTATTACTATTTGGTTTAGTATGTAGCTACTTTTTAAGTTTTGATTCATTTGTATTAAGGTCACTTAGTTGTGGTTTTCTAATGATGGGTTATTGTATAAGTTTCATATTCTTATGTTATTGCATTAAGCCAAATCAAATTAATCAGCTCATGTGTGTTTTAAGAGAAAATAATACTTTGATGAACACAATTTTGAGGGTGGTTGTTTTAGACTTTTAGTATTATTGTGGCTAATTAATTAATAAGTATTTCTTCGATGAAAATGTGTATAAGTAATAAAAAAAAAAAAAGAAGATACGTGGATTATATTATTATTTGTATCAACATTTACTTTTTAATAATTTTAGGTGTAATCTTAGAGTAATGCTAGGGAGTTAACGTTAGGGAGCCTGTGAGTGTAATTAGGGAAATAGTCGATGATAAAAGAGGAAAGAGAAAAGAAAAAAAAAGCATATTAGTCATTTATTGGGCTAACAAATTATGGGTTCCCTAAACTTTATCGTAATGTTATTTTGTGTAACTAAGTTTAATTAAATTACATATTCAATGTCAAATAAAAATTTATTTTGATACTATTTTTTATGCTATTTGACACAGAAATTATTTTTAATTTAGTATAAAAATAAATAATTTAATTGACTAAAATAAGAGTTCAAATATTATTATCTTTAAAATATATATTGTATAAGAATTTATACTAAAATATTCTTCTTATTAATTAAGAGATGACTAAAATATCCATTTGACTAATTTTATAAAAACTTATTCTAATTATTTCACAAAAAAAACTATTTTAATTTATTTTACTGAAATACAAAAATTTTCTTTTAGCTAACTTTTGTCTTAAATAACCTTTCGACAATTAAAAAAAATAATTTGTTCAAATCATATAAAATGCTCAATTTAAAGGAGGAGGTAAAAGTAATTTACTCAATATGTGACTAAGGCAGTAAGGCTATCTACAAGGAGCAAAAAACACATGCACATGCACATGCACTCACCAAACACAATCATACATTCCAATTATGTAACACAAACTAACGAAATTTTTATGATTAATTTACATCCACTTTTATCATCTAACTTTTATGACTACATGCTATAATCTTCAAAATATATACCACATTATCAGATAAGTGTCTTCACCTATTTCAATTACCTTTCTTATCATCCACAGTCCACACAAAGAAAAACTAATATCATGTGTTCATTTATATAAATTCCATCTTTCAATTTATTCCATGTCTTTTACCAAATAAAAATATTATGTTCACATCCAACTGCTTCAAATAAATAAAAATAAGGACAAACCAAACAGCTTAATAAATGGCAATGAGAGTTTGGCAAACGAAACCAAACACCTTAATAAAGGGCAACTGACTACCCTTTTGCTTTTGGGGCTGTTGTGGAATTTTTGGACTTTGCTTCTAAAGCTGTATTAAAACATTGTAATTATGTAATTTAACAATTTAAACGGGTGATGGTATTTTTTTTAATTTTAATTTTTTTAATTTTCTTTTAACATTTTATGAAAAATCAAAAGATGTGTTGGATCGGTCATGCACTCATGGAGACCGAAGAAGGAGGATCCTGCGTTCTTCTAGAAACATCCACAACCACTATGAGATCTCTCATAAGTTAAGTAGTATTTAATTTTATCATCAACATATTTGGTACTTTTTTTGATATGTTTTTTTTTTCCTAAATTTTGGGTTTTGTCAGATGTTTTTGTTGCTTATTTCACATAATAATTGGGTTTCTTGTTGGCCTTCATTTTAAAATGCAAGTTCACAACAATGTCGGGCTTCTTGATATCTTGCTACCAAAAAAGTAAAAAAGAAGAAGAAAGATTTGTAGATCATCCAGTTTGTTATAGAATCTAGGTTTTCTTTTCATAAACCAAAAAACTATAGGTTTTTTTTTTTGAACATGAAGTTTTCTTTTCTTTAATATGTGTAATAATGAAATTTTATGCACAATTATAAATTTTCTCACAATTAAAATATTCTTAATGGTTTTATCATCATATATTTAAAATATATTTAAAAATATTAGATATTTGATGAGTTCCTTTTTACCATAATGTATATCAATAATTATAAAAATTCATTGCATTCTGTGATTTAGATAACACATCTTTCAATACTTCTAAAGATGTGGTTAATAAATTATGTTGAAAATTTTGAGGTGAATAGAAAAGCATTACGTAAGAAATGAATAAGGTCTTTGTTTAGTATTTAGAATAAAAAAAATTAATATATAAGGTGTAAAGAGACCATTTATGTGAAAAATTAATTTTTAATACTAAATTTGGCTATACATTTATGTGATAAGGATTTCACTTACTGTCGAGTTTTTCGCACATATACTTAGTTTGTATCAATTAAGTCAATTTGACCTTAAGAGATATACTATAGAACCTTAACAATATTTCATCGTCACAAAGGTTTCCTACATTTATGATCTGTTGTACGCCTCTTAAACTCTAAGAAATCAGCGAAGGATCCAGCGAAGAAGAAGGAGACGCGGATGTAAATGGAACACTAGGCGAATACAGATGAATTTGGGTGATGAGTCTGCTGCTAGCAAGCCTTAAGCCCCGGCAGGGGCTGCGGCTCGTTGACACAGCAACGTGGAGCGTAGCATATAAGGGTGAGATGGCTGTTATCTGAACGCTGATGAGGGAGAAGGGATTCGAAGGAGTGAACAGATGTAAGTATAAGATGTCTCAATTCTCATGTGCTTAATATTACAAGTCCTGCATTATCAAGTATTTTGTCTTTTGAGAATTTACCTAGTTAAGACATCCTCAATTAGGGTGAAGCTAGAGATAAATTTTATGGGGCTAACATAAAATTATAACATAATATAGAAAAAAAAAATTTCAGGGGGTTAAATTAGAAAATTAAAGACTTTAGGGGTTAAACTTTTTGAGTTGGGGGAGCCATTAACCCCTTCCTATATACTAAGCTTTGTCCCTGTCCTTAATTCATGAACTAATTTTTAGAATTAAGTGAGTCCTATTGAAGATCAATTCTAAGATTCAAATATTGAGGATAGGGTTGGAAATGGGACGAGTCGAGCCGAATTTTGGCTTAGGCGAGCCTGGTCTGTTATTGTCAATAGACTTTTTTTTAGGCTCGAGCCTAGTCTGTCGAAAAGTCCGTTAAGCCCACGAGCCTATTTTTTATAAAAAAACTTACTATATGAATTATAAAAAAAAAATTAATTTTCACTAAATACAATCCAAAATTTATAATTCATTATAAATTATAATTTAATAATATATCAACCATTAATCACATATAATGTAGTATAACTATACTTAATTTTTTTAAAAAATTTACTATTGATTATTTTTTTGGGTTTATCATAAATTAGTAGTTAAAATCTAAATTAAGAAAATTTTATTTTTATAAAATAATTAGACAGGCCGGCCCAACAAGCTTTATTTATAATTTTTTTTTTAAGCCTATAGCCTAGCCTGGTCTGTTTAGTAAAACGAGCCGAGCCTAAAACGAGTCAAGCCACGAGCTCCCGACGAATAGCCCAACCCATTTCCATCCCTAATTGGGGACATCAAAACCTGAACCCCCATGACTTGAAATCCTTCCTCGTGTTCACTTTATTAAGGAATAATCTTGTTCCAACTTAAAGGAGGATTACAATTACTCTTAATTACTCTTATGTTCTTTGATTTTTTCTCATATTACTAACATTGCTATTGTGGTAAAAAACCTTTTTACCATGGTTCAATTAGTCATAACCATCCTTTCAAAGAAGAAACAAAAAAAGCCATAACCACAATTAAAATAAATATTAATGAAAATTTTAATTAGTCTTTCAATTATGTCAAGTGTTCATATCTTATTTCTGGATTAACTTAAAGCCACCCATAACCATTACCCACTACCATAGACTTACCATATATATACGTATTTCGTGATTAATTTTTTATTTGTAGTATTATTTTTGTTAATGAGGAGATCATAGATAGTTTGAATGATGAAGAGACGTGTGCAAATCATATCCTTATTTTTAAACTAACATTTTCCTTCTTAACTACTACTACATGAAATTAAAACAAAAGCAGAGGTAGGAAGGGATTTGCCTCTCTTATTTAAGCAATACCACTGTTACTACATATAACAAACCATTGGATATTAAAAAAAAAAAAGTATATCTCAGATCAGGTAATTAATTAATTTAATCAGAATCATATGTGAGCAAATTGTGTATGGTAATGTGATCCTAGCAGACTAATAGTTAATTAATAATGCATGGAAACTGCAATATTCATAAACATAAAAAATTAATTATTAAAGAAGTAGTAGTTAGTCCCAAAGTGATGAAGTAGTTGCTTCTTCTTCATCAAGATGATGGCCGCCATGTGGGGAAATAAGATCATGATGCTCTATTAATGGCGGATTATTATGAGTGGAATCCATCACGCTACTAGCTTTAACCATTTCCAATGCCGCAAGCAACTCACAATCTTCAATCTCATCCAGCCACAACCCTACATTATTGTCCTCACCAAAACCTTCCCCCGGAATAATAATCTCTTCCATTCCATTCATAATATCAACATCACCAAAATCGGTATCACCAAAACTACTATTGTTATTGTTGTTGTTATTCGCCTTAGCTACTTCTATGTTCATCCAATCACCAACACTCGTTATTCTCGCCTCGCTCGACAGATAATCATGAAAAGCTTTCGAATTTTCATCACTACTGTTACTTCCCTGATGCTCAAGAATCGCGCCACGAAAAGCGCACAGCGATTCGTGATCCATTCTTGAATTTTTGTCTTTAAATCCCAAAGACAAATCGCTTTGTGGACAATCTGCGTTTTGACATGCAAAAAACAGTTTGTGCACAAAGCTATTACTATTATTATTACTATCAAAATCACACTTTCTTTTTTCATTTCTGCCGCTACTACTGCCGCTGCTACCACCGCTACCGAACAAAATATGATCAAGAGAATTATTAACAGAGCTTACTGGGGAGGATTCAAAGACTTCACCATCTTCCTTACGATCATTATTCTCCTCGTGGCTAGACGAAGAAGGCGAAATCTTGAGACACTTGTTGGTTAGTTTCAACAAAGCTTCTTCTTGGTTCACAACTTTGGACCAAGTAGCACTATCTTTAGCAGTCATCTTGTCTTGCAAGGTCTTTGATTGAGTCACAAGCTTTCTCAATTTCTCCAAATCAGGGGACATGTGTTTTATAACGGAAGCCAAAACGGAAACCTTCCATGCCTTCTTCAAGTCATGGGGCTTCTTATAGGGTGGTGGGCCGTGTTCTTGGGCCAGAAGGCCCTGTTCGCCCCACCATAATTCTGACCCATTGGGCCACCATGGTGGGGCCACGCCTCTCTCGAGAGGGTATCTCCTTTGTGGAGGAACACAGTGTTGCATCAACGCTGAAAGAAGAGATCCGAGTGTTGTGTCTTGAAGATCTTGGAGAAGGTGTATGCTTGAAGACTCATCTAACTCTCCCTTTTCAATTAGTGGTAGATACTTTGCTATTGCTGTAGGGGCAGTTTGGTCAAATCGAATATCATCCTTCCACCATTCTCTTAAGCTATCCGAGCTACCAGTAACTGGCTTACCTGTGAATCATAACATATTTTAATATAAAAGGGAAATGTAATAGAAATAGAATATTGATTAATTGGGATTTCATTAATTATTTTAGTGCATCCGACCAATCAGAATTACTTTGGAATTTAACTATGAGATATTTATTTTTTAAAAACCACGAATTCTAATGTGTTCTGTAAAAATTTTAGGAGTGCAACATTTCTAAATTCTAAATACTAACCCTGGATATTAATTCTATATCCAAAATATTAAAACCCTAATTATTAATATAAGAGAATAAATTGAGAGTTAATTTTTATCTAATGAACAACAAGTATACAACGCCAGCCTTTAAGAACAATTCTATACCTTTTTCGGGGACGATGCCATAGACGAAGCCACGAGCTTTGCAAACCTCCATGATCTTGACCATGTATTTGAGGACAGAATCTTGTGCCCTAGACATCTTTTTCTTCCTTGACGCTTCTTGTTTGGCTTCTTGGCTATCCGGTTCGTCCATGTTACGCTTCTCCTTCATCTTCTGGAGAAGGACACGGTCCTTCCACATGCGCTTCTTCAGATCCTCATAGTCTATGCTTTCGTCTTCCGCCCCCGCCGCCTCATCAATATCTTCATCTTCCGTTTCGGACAAATGAACATAGGGATCACTTTCTTGGATCACCACCATGTTGAAAATTCTTTTAAAAAGAAAAGAAGTCAAGTAGTGAAGTGTGGAAAATATGTGTAGTTACTAGCTAGTTAGTATTATTATTTTTGTTGAAGGTAGTGAAAGTGATGTGAGTGTATATATATAGAGATATCCATGAAGGTTGTGGAATGGCGGTGTTAGAACGTAACGAAGGGTCTAAGATAGATCAGCAAAATAAGCTTAGCTTAGAGGGAATTCAGAATTGAATTCAAATAAATAATAAATGAGAGTGATGGGGACAAAGTAGGCATTACCGAGGTGAAGATTGTACGGTGTTTATGCTTCATGCGCAATTGACCTGAGCAAGTTAAGGTTTGTTTTTCAGTGACATAATGAAGAAGCTAAGCTGTGTCATGTGTGGCGGTTGCTTTTGTTGCGTAATTATTATTTCTTACCAATTGCATTTGCATGCACAATTTGTAACAACATTGGGTGATTATTAGAATCATAATACTACGTCACTAATTAGAGATAAGGCCAACTTAGCCTTTATAAATATTGCGTAATATAATCCTTGTTTTGTATATTGAACTAAAATTACTATGCTTCGACATATTTAATCCAATTAGTCAAAATAAAATATACATTTATAATAGTTAACAATGTGTACTTTGCTAAATTTATTCCCAAAAAATAAGGCATATAATTAATATCTATTGAAAAAACTAAGGAACCGATACATTATAATCAATAGGGCCAACACATACTATATATGAGTTACGGATGATAACTTATATGAATTTTGAAATGATAAACCCCATTTTGGTCCCTAAGATTTGCGGGTTGCACTAGAATAATCCATGAGATTCTAATTGCACTATTTTAGTCCCAAGATTTAAAAAATTGCACCAAATTGGTTCCTGACCCTCTTTTCGATATAATTTTGGTTAATTTCGTGAGTGACGTAATAATTGCATTGCATGTTAGACAACATAAAACAATGTCTATTCTTTTATGATATTCAATAATCGTGAAAACAACATTATTTGATACCTAAGAAGCATAAATGGAAGTGTTATGAAATGGTTAGATAGTAGATAAATCATTTTTAATGATCATTTAACGTTATAATTGAAACAACGTCATTTTATGTCATTTAACATGCAAGACAGTCGTCATGTCCCTCACAAAATTTATAAGAATTAGACTGAAGAGGGGTCAGGGACCAATTTGGTGCACATTTTTCAATCTTGAGGGCCAAATGGTGCAATTAGAATCTCCAGGACTATTCTAGTGCAACTCAGGGACCAAAATGGGGTTTAACTCAAATTTTGGATGATAACTTAATCATTTGATATATGAGTTACGAAAGATAACTTATATAAATTTTGGATGATAAGTTAATTATTGGCTTTTTAATGACCCCCTAACATTAATTTCGTAGCACTGTCCATATCTATTCAACATCACTATTAAGTATTAAATAAGCCGATGAGCTATAACTCATATGGCATTATCCCCTCCTCCGTTTTAAGAGATTTCGAGTTCGAGTCTCCCCTAAATATAAAAAAAAATAATTAAATATTAAATCAAAAGCATTTTTAAAATAATAATATATAAGGTAGATATAGTACAGATGGGTAAGTTATACAAATATAAAATATTTTTTTATAATATAAATTTTACATTTTATATCCTTAAAAAAAAATAAAGTAAAATGCATATATATATATATATATATAATAATAATAAAATTTATATCTTTATTATTTATATGTATACCAGATAAGTACTAATAATAATATGCTTTAAATTCCTGTCCAATTCTAAAGGCCAGGTAAGATAGTAGTAAAAAAAAGAATGGCAAGATAGTAAACTAGAGGAGCATATATCTCGTAAATCAAATTTCACGTTTCTTAGTACAAACTAATATTTTTTTTTTTTTAGAAAAAATAATAGGATTGCCTCAAGAGTCAAGACCGTGAAAAATGGGTCTCGATAGCATGATCCAAACTCTTAAGAATATTTTTTTTATCTGCTCTGATCTGTGCAGCGGTTGAAAACTTGAAATAGATGCTTGTAAACGACTCCATCTTCATCATGTGCCTAAATGAATTATGTGTGAACTAGATGGTTAAATTACGTAGATTGGGTGTGGTATTTGCAGAGGTGTTGATGTAACTAACAGATTCGTTGGTGATACAGTTTTACACCATAATATATGGCATCATTTCTCTCATTATCATTTTGCATGGTAGATAACTTTTATCATATTAAGGAGTTAATTATAAAAAGAGTAAATATCATTTTTGGTCCCTAAACTTTTTCAGTTGGGACTTGGCGCTTTTTAATGAATCGAAACTATCAGAGTGACCCTTGAGCAATTAAAAAATTAGACAAATCGACCTCTGATACATCACATTATAACCTATTTTCACATGATTTCAGGGGTCAATTTGTCCAAATTAGGTGTCGATTTGTCACATTTTTTAATTATTTAGGGGTCGTTCCGAAGGTTTCGATTCATTAAAGAACACCAAGTCCAAAATGAAAAAGTTAAGAAATCCAAAAGGAGGATGTTTACTCTTACAAAAATTTAAAAAAAATATAGGAATTTAATTAAAAAAATGTATAAAAATTTAATTGAGAATTCGATAAAATTATATGGATTAAGAGTAGTTTAACTTAAAATTTATCTAATCAAATACAGAAAATATATTTTTATTTTCCATTTTTATTAAAACACAATTTAGATATGAAAAAGACAAAATTACTCAATAAATATTATTAAAATGTATGTGGTGTCCGTAACCTGTGAAATTTTTAGACGTCAACCAAGTATTGGCTTTTGTAACTTTTTTTTGTTCTTTGTTGAGTAAGAAACTAAGAATAATAAAATGAATTTGTGACATAAATGAATATGATGTGAGCAGGTTTGTGACTAATAAGGCCACTCTTGTGCTGTGGCTTGCTAATGAGTTCCGAGTTCTGCATGATGCAATGCCTAACATTATCAACTTAATTTTGGTGACTTGTGCGAATGGATAGACCGTACCATATAATATCGTTTAATATAATAATATTATTAATTTGTATGTGACCAATAATTTCTCGAAGGGACAAAGTTGAATGGGGAAAATAGAGAGTGGTATAGAAATTGTTTTTGTTTTTCCATAGTTTTTTTTTTCTAAAGTTGATAGAGTAAGAACTAGTTTGTTGCATGTGAAACCCTAAATTGACTAACCTAAATTGATTAATGGCAGAGAAAATCGTGTCCATTCTTTAAGAAGATGGGCCACGTCCATTGCATAAAGGAAAATTATACTAAAAGTAGTACGGAAGATTTGAGCATTGATAGAATTGTTCTTGTACAAATGAAAAGAATTTTATTTATGAAAAATACGATCTGTTTGTAAAAAAATATTAATTGAGAGTATCAAGTGTTACATTAATTGTTAATGTTTTTTTTTTTTTGGATATTTAGTTGGACAGGCGCAATCCATAACCTTTATTTACTCACACGCGCACACACGTACACACGCACCCATTTTTTCGTTTATGCTCTTGCTAAGAAT
The DNA here is from genome assembly GCA_036250425.1 of Stylosanthes scabra. Lineage (NCBI taxonomy): Eukaryota > Viridiplantae > Streptophyta > Magnoliopsida > Fabales > Fabaceae > Stylosanthes > Stylosanthes scabra. Next base: position 51,450 of record JASCZI010090961.1, read on the forward strand.
TGTTAATGTTTAAATAGTTTTAATAAACTCAGTTTTTTTTTTATTTCTATGGACGCTTAAATTTTTGTAGATAGTTTTTTTTTTTTTGGATAACCATAATTTTAATATTTCTCCTCGTGTAAAAAACAAAATCTGACTTTGAAATGGTGTCCAATGTAATTGAAAAGAGAAAGTTTGAATGATCTGAATAACAAAAATCCGGCCCGTATTAGTTATTCTGTCCAACTGTCTGTTAAGCTGTACGTATAGCCTTCCAACAAAAACTAAAAATCATACAATACCAAAAAGAAAAAAAATAAAATATAGCCTTATATTTCTTAGCAGATTGTAGCTATAAGCTAAAAGCCTATAATAGCAGAAGAATGTACCGGACCAAAACAAAAAACCAGTAGAAAAATGTATATTCTTGATTTGGATAAATTAAGTATTTATATAAAGATATTTTTATATAGAAATGATAGTTTAAAAACATAATATTGAATGTTTAAACTTTAGGACTCTGGATAGTTTTCAATTCTAGACATCACAATGTAACTACATTAATACTCACTCTATGTAAGATAGCTATATTTCTTTATTTATTGTTTACTTTTTTTGGTCTTGGCCATATATTTTTTTTTGGTAACTTTTTTTATCTATGAATCTGAATTCTATTTAAGAGTTTGTAGCAATAAATTCAATTGGTGAAGAGGCTATGTTTCTCTATTTTATAATTTATTTATTTATTTTTGGTATTGTTATTTATTTATTTATTTGTTGTTGTGGCCAAGGTTCTGAGAATCGGACCGGTCATCGAACCGGAGAGACGAGGGGTTCAGAGGTTCAAAGGTTTGACCGGGGTCGAACCGGGGTCGGACCGGTTTACTTAAATAAAGGCAAAAAATAAA
>JASCZI010090962.1:0-15010 GCA_036250425.1 Stylosanthes scabra
TTTTTTTTTTTTTTTTTTTTTTTTTTTTTTTTTTTTTTTTAACTTTTATGAGAATACAAAAAATTAAAAAAACTTATATAATAAAGATGCAAATAATAAAAACATTTGCATTATACTTTAATTTTGTGAAAAATAAAAGATGAAATATGTATTTTGTATCGAATAACTTTTCAGAATTAAATATGATGAATCATGAATATGTGTCCATCCACCTACAAATTTATCGTTACAATAAGTCTAATTTTAGTAAGTTAACATAAAACAAGAAAAGTTAACGGGAAATAAACAATGTTATGATATGATAATAGTAATTAATAATGAAGAAGGGAAGGGGATGCATGAATTGAATTGGAGTTGGGTAATTATTTATGGCATGTGTATGTACCTTAGGTTTATGGGAGCAGAATTGATTGGTGAGTGGGTTTGGTTAGGTTCAATGATTCCATAGTTGTGAGTATGCGAGGGAACAACATCTGACTAGGAAATGAATCAGATCAGGCGCATTTTTTTATGATAAACATTTATGTAATTTGGATCTTACAATTTAAAAAATTGATTTTGTTTTCCATAATTGGATGGGTCATATTTTTAAAAAATAATTTGATGTGGAGAACAACACCTTTCATTCGACGAATCAAATCCTAAACTTTGCTGTCTCGTTGGTTGCAATGATGATAATAATGCAGGTATAAAGTAAGATTAAATCTCCTTCAACCCCCATTTGTTATTTGTAATTGCTATCTTATTATATTATTTCTTGTGTATGTTGTTACTTGGGTGAATGAATGAAATAGGTAAAGCATAAGTTGCTTCCATCATCCGCAGCGTCATCATAGATATTTCGGGAAAAAGTGGGGCCCAACCAATCGATTTTAAAATTTCATGTTGATTATTTTTATTGTTTTTATTTATCCTTTTGGGTACAGCAAGTTGAAGTTATATACACTGGGTTTTACACTTTGTAGCCACCAAAATGAAATAATAAAAAAAAACATGTGAGGGTACTACATACAACTAGAATGCGCCATGAAATTGATGCCTTTTATAATATAATAATATAATAACTAATTGGTTATGAAAGCGTTACCTTCAATGAATGAAGGTTTTAATATCCCTTCCTAATTAATAAAGAAAGGAGAGCTTGTTAGGTTTTTCATGAATCATGAAACCGAAACGGAGGTTGTTAGGTTAATTAAGCCACGAGAATGAGTTATTAAGAGTTCAATTGAGTGGTCCAAAAATCAGAAAACAAAGGGATGACAGTGAGGGAAAAGGAGGGTAAAAAAGTAAAAGAAAGTTGCAGAATTGAGAGACTATGTTGTTCACTGCTCACTCATACTTTAACTTTACTTCGGATCTACGAGACACTGCAACCAAACAGATTCACTTCTATATCTCTTTATTATTATTATTATTATTATTATTATTATTATTATTATTATTTTTTACCTTACGTGATCATTTTCCTCTTCTTTTACATTATTCTTACTGGAATCGCTTATAGATTATTAGCCTCTATTTCCTTTAAATAATCAACTAATATTCCATATGACATTTTTCTTCAAGTTCATTAGTAATAATTAGCATAACATACCTGAAATATAAAATATATATTAAAAATATTTTTGATTTATTGGAGAGCATCATTTATTCATTTGAAGATTGGTGTTTGTTTCCAGTTCCACATAAGGTAAGGGGATTATTGAATGGGTTAGAAAATTGGTGGAAGTAGTAGTGTACTAGTTGAATTTGTTTTGTAAATAGGCATTGCAAAGTGCAAAGAGAAGTTCATTGATGTAATAATAGAGGAAGTGGAACAATATCAACCGCTAAAAACACAAGAAAATCGAATTCCTTATTATTACCAATAAGTTTCCAATAATATATGAGTTTGATAGTAAAGGGGGTGGAGGATGATGGTGAGGCATAATGGGTGTGAATGGTAAATTTGGGTGTGATGTGTAACATCGCTTTCATCATTCACTGAGACAAACTACTATTTTGGTTTCCCTTTGTGGCTAGCCCTCTTTTTCTCTCTCTCTCTCTCTCAATTAATACACACTCTGCGCATGCCCCTTTCCCTTTTCCTTTCCCTTTCCCTTTTCTATCTTGTTTCTTTCTTTCTATAACCTTGCAATGCATGGATACAAACACTTTCTATTTCTGGTATTTTTTCACTCTTGTGTATTTACCATTTCACCCATCCACCCACCTCCATGCATTTCTTGCTACTCACTAGATCCTCTCCTCCTGTCCTCCATCTATCACCATGTGATTTGTGAATCATGCCCGCTACTGTTTTCCCTCTCAATTCTCAAACACTCACTGTCCTTTCATTTCCTTTTCTTCTTCTCTCTCTCTCCTCTTTCCAACCTCATACTACATATACCCTGTACCTATTAGCTCCTACTAACTATTCACTTTTAATTTAATTCAACTGCTTTTACTTAACTATTTTCCTCTTTTAATATCTTAGGGGATGTTTGGTTTAGTGTTGAGTGAAAGAAAAATGTATTTGAGTGTCTTGAACACTTTACTTTTATGTTTGACTTTCTTTTTTCTCTGAACACAGAAGTGATTTTATGTTGTGAACGTGCGTTCAGAAAAAAAAAAGCTAAAAATTCTAGCTTCTGTATTTACTCATTAGCGTTAAGAATTAGTTGAAAAATTTTAAGTTTTAACTCACCTGAATATCATTGCTACCTTAACTAATTATATAGATAAATATAGATTTGTCAATTGTTTATTTAAGAAAATTATGTTTCTATACTTTAATTAATAATATTATATGATATTATTTTATTTTATATATATATGTATATAATATTTATTAAATTTAACCTTTAAATATCATATTTTACTAATATCTTGTATAAATAAAATTTACAAAATTATATATAACTTGAATCCATTCGATTTAACACGGTATATTTCGAGTTAATTTAGGTTCAAATTCAGGTTTTAAAAATAAACTCGATGAAATATTTAGATCGGAGTAAATCCAATCTGACTTGATCTATGCACACTTATAATCAAAAGTTTGAATTAGATCTTGTATACGCAATAACACATTACTTATAATTTTGTGAATCCAAAACCATATGTAAATCAGGTTAAATTATTTTATTGATTTCTATAATAAAATATTTTTTTTAGCAGAATATTTTGTTTAATTTAATTTTTTATCAAATGATCTAATTAAAAAATTGAAATTATATAAAAATCTAATTAAAGAAAGTATAAAAATCTAATTAAAAATTTAATGACACTACAAGGACAACAAAAAAATTTAACCGTGAAACAATAAGAGAAACAGTAAAATTTTGCTTTATTTTTAATTTTACAAAATTCTAAAAATATACTCTGTAAATATAAATCAAATAAAACGTGCTCTTTCACTTGTCTTAGGTTCTATTTGTTAGGCATATATTCACTTATGGGACCACTACTTTTATTTTTACGTATTATATGCAGTACTAATTTGGATTTTGATCAAAATCTCTATAATCGAAAGCCTTATAGTTCAATACTTTTTTAATCCAATTTTTTTTTCAACATAAACAAATAAAAGAATTGATTTTCTATATACATTTTTTCTCCCCAAGAAAAGTTAATCAATAATGGGACAAAAACCAACCAGTCGCTGAACTCAAGAATTGATTTTCATTATTTCACAATCTAGTAATTAAAATGGTCCATATTATTTCAATTATTGGTTACAAATAGTATAAAGATTAGATATGTGAATAAACCTGATTAATTTACTTTCGTGTTACGATAAGCAACAATGTATTGACATATATGTGGAGTCGTCATATGAATGGAAGACCTACAAATGGAAGGTTTGGTATATGGTCCCCTCTTCTTGGCTTTCTCCAATGGAGATAAGTACAAACTAAGATGGATTTATGTCCATGCATGCAGCATGCGTTTCTTCACTAACTTATTAATTAACTTTCACTTTCTTATATTATATACCTATTCCTTCTCACTAACCTCATTTTTAACCATCGCCGCTAACATTAATTATCTCTCCCTGCTCTATATTTTTTTTTTCTTCCTATCTCCAACCTGACAACAGGTCGACCAATCTACCGCGGGTCTAAGCTTTACTTAAGAATTTATCGCTAACTAATATATTACTGCATGCACAAAACGAGATTCGGACCTTCGTTACTTACTTAATAGCTAATCACTACTTACTTAATATATATATTAGTACATGTGCTTATTATTATTTATATATTTTCCTCACAAATTATTTTTACTCTTCAAGAATTATCTTTGTAATTATTATTATTTTTATTTTTATTCTAAATGAGGAAAGCTCTTTTATATTTTCTTTAATCTTCCTTATATTTTAAAAAATATGTCTAAATTTTATTCTTTTAAAATTAGAAAATTTATTAGATATATTATTAATAAGATTCCGTTTTATATCGAGTTCACCCCATTTTTTAAAAATTATTCTTTTTTATCCTAAATTTTAAATTTTTTTACCCTAAACACTCCAACAAAGTGAGAGTTAAAACAATAATTTTACAATAAAAATTCGCAAATGTTAGTTGATTAGAAATTAATTTGCTATACTCTCGTATGTATTTTAATTTTAATTTTTGTCGTCATAACCGACAACGATAACTTAAGTTTTAATTTGTCATCGAATTATAAAAAATAGTGATTATTGTTGCGTGCGTATTGTAATGTTGTCGCCATTGGACAATATATATAAAAAAAAATTACGTAAATTGTTTAGAGTTACTTAATTACTAGAAAAAGACATAAGAAAAACAAATTCAATATTGGAATTCGTTTCTATTTTTACTTATTGGAGGGCCGAAAACAATATAAGACGGCTAAAAAGGTTATATATAGATTATGGTAAAATCAGTAAATATGGCGAAGCTCTCGCATGCAGTCAAATTCATTTCTTTTGTCCTTTTATATGCAATCAACTTTCAAGTTTCAACCCACAACTAAGTGAACATGCTCTATTGATTTATATCATATTATAAATATTATGACGTATATATGAAAATACTATTTCAATATTTTATAGTAAAAAAATATTTTCACTAAAATTTAGTTAATCAATTAAATGGTCAATAAATATTTTTAATTAACAATTGATTGATATGGGCGGATGGTGAAGACTCAAAAACTGTGATGGACTACGTATAGTCATTTTTAACTCATGTATTCTATAATTTAATTTTAAATATTAAATAAAATGAATAAGTTAATACTAATTAGGTTTTGATTATATGGGTTTAAGATAAAGATTGTTAAAAATTAAAGTGATCAATAATTAATAATCTTGAGATTTTATTCATCAAACTCGTGTAAATCATTTGTCTGTTTATTTATTTTTGTAAAAAGAAAAGAAAAAGAAGATGATGTTTTTTGAATAGATGGATAGGGTAATTTTATGAGGCATAACAACATTGCGTCTAAATAGGGGCATTAATATGAAGGTTGGCGATGTGAATTAATTTTAGCCGCATTTGGCGAGAACGATAATTTAATTTCCAAGGATTAACAAGTTAACACTTCGCAGAGGAATCTTTCTTGTGAGCATTAGCTCTTGTTTATTATACGTAAGGAGAAAATTTAATTAAAAGAAAGAAAATCATAATCTTAATTCTTAATTAACTAGCCACCAGCTAATAGCTTGTGTTCTAGATAGATACATACATTGTGAAATAAAATAATGTGAATCGCAATCAAATATTGCTAACCTCCAAGGCTTTATTTCGACTTCAAAAGTCAATTCAATCCGTTTTGTCTTTCCTTTTACAGGCGTTAAGGTTGGGTTGCTCACTTGACCACGTTTCCATGATTATGATTTCACACCTTCTTCTTCTTATTATTTTTATATTATTATTATTTCAATTCATCTTCGAGTGGTTACGCAAATGTCTTTCCATTAATGGAAAGGAAAAAAATTGAATCTCATCAAGGAAAATGAACATGTGTCCTAATTTGGACATTGTTTGTTTCATAATCAATCTATCTTTCATATGCTTCACACTTGTGAATCCAAGGAACCCACGACCAAATACTAAGTATGTTTCTAAAATTTATTTATTTATTATTATAAGAATTTAATTTTAATAGATTGTGATTGAATAACAATTTTATATGAAAATTCAATTATATAACATAATGTGAGGAGAAAGTCTTGAAAGCCAGTATATTTAGGAGTCAATACACAATAAATTAGTTATGGATGATAATTTAATTATTGGATTCCTAATATTGAATCTGTAGTGCTGTTGTTATTATATATGCTACCATAATTTATATGGATAATTTTTTTTATAATTCTTAGCCATTATTATAAATTAAATTAAAAGTGATTGTAGAGGCATGGCGTATATGTATTTATGTAGATATGTTATAGAATAGAAAGATTCATGTATGTATATAATGTGATGTTATTATTATGGGAAGAGAAGAAACGTATTTGCGTGTGGGAGAAATTGGAAGCAGAGAGGAGTAGTAGGAGTTTCTAATAAGGGAAATGGAAGACTTTTGGTCAGTGGTTTTTGTAACCAATTGTTGTGGCCAAAATAAAGAGGTAGGTGGGTGGTCATGAATTTAATAATAATCTTTTTTGTGAGCACCCAAAATGATTAAAAGTGGAGAAGGGTGGGCAACCTACTTTTTTCCTCCAAAAGATGCAAAAGTAAATTAAAGTCTTTTTGGCATCGTTTCAAGATTATTCACTTGCTGCTTTCTCGTTTTGGTTGGGTTTTGTGTGTTGAATGTGATCAGAGGAACAAGGTTTGGTGTTCAATGCAAACTTTTCACCAACTTGCTTCTGTGAAAATGTGAAATTATCATTTCCTACTCTCAACTTGTCACTACCACATTCTTTTTGCTAAGCTAAGCATGATGCTTATTAATTATATATATAACCTCAAATTTAATTTTCTTTAATTTCCCTTTAGGGGTTTAAAAATTATTGATGAGCACAATAAATACGTTTTGCTATTAATATATTCAAATTTTAAAATATAATCACAAGGAATTGTATACTTGTATTGTATTGAAATAAGTTTACAAAAAAGGAGTGAGAATTAAATTTCTTTAAGACTACATTTTGGTTTTCCTAATTTTTTTATTTTCTTAATGCTTGATCATCCATTACTGTGTCGGTTGTTGCTTAAAGAAAAAATATTTTTAAAAAATTGGAAAATTTACATTTTTTTCCCGTTTTTGTTTGATATATTGGATTATAACCTTTTTTTTTGGTATTTGATTATAACCCTTTTAATAAATTCGTTTTGGTCGTGACCTTCTTAAAGATAGGCCCAATAAGATCTAGATGAGTCACCAAAACCATTTTGGGCTTCTACGTTTGAAGTTTCTATTTATTAAATTCACATACCCAGTTGGTCCTAGGCCCCATTGTAATACCAAAAAACAATTCACATACCCAGAAATACCAAAAATAAAAACTTCGCATACCCAGACAAAAACAAAATTCACATACAGTACTTTGACCAAAAATACTACACATACCATACAAATGCCAAAAACAATGACAACAACACAATAAAAATACACATACATACAATAAATAATAAATATAAATAATTTATTTAGAGGGTGGACAGTTCAAATCTCCCTTATACATGTAAAACGCAACATATTCTATCTTTTCAAATCTTGTCTTGAAAAAAAAAAAAAAACTACCAGGCTCATTTTTCCTAAGATCGTTTCTCATTGTATAATCTATCTCCCCTCAAATCAATTTCAATTGGTCTAATGACTAGTCCACTTAAACAAGTGTTGGGAATTTGAATTATATTTTGTACATGTAACAACCTATTCACCAACGACAAACTCTTAAATAGAGCAAGATCTGCGGATGATTAGTTCTCATCCGGTCCAACCGGATGATACCTTGAAAAAAAAAAAAAAAAACCTATCTTCCCTCATATTCTATCTTGGTTCTATGTAGAAAATCCGAGGTACCTGATTGGAAAGTAAAATTGAGTGAATTTTCACTCTCAATTTTTTTCATACTGGCTCACCACAACCGCATCTACCAAATTTCCAATCTGAAAATCACAAGGGGTAAAAATGTCAACAAGGCATAATAATGAGGCAGAGGAAAGGGCAAAAATTTGTGGGGTTTAGGGATTTCATGACAGATCTAACAATGGTTATTTGGGAAAAAAAATTGTGGGCCTCTAGAATCCAATTTCCCTGACACTGAAATAAAGAGCTATCCTGAGAGAGACAAGCAACAACTTAACCATTGCATTTAATTTCCCAACAACGCCATGCTTACAAAATTAGTTGCTATTTGCTTATATTTGAGATCCTAATTCTCTATTGCTATGGCATCCAATGTAACCACACAAAAAAAAAATGTACCTTTCTTGTAGCTTTTATATTCTCTAATTTTCAACATCTTATAGCTCTTTAACATGTCACCGACTTTAGAACACAAATACTTTACTAATCATTGACACAATATTAATCTAAACACACGGGTTAGAATGTGAACATTAAATCGCATATGTTTTTGTTTTAATATAATTACCATGTTTTAAAATAAATCAATGAAATTTAAAAACTTAAAAGTAAACGATATTCAAGGTGTAATTAAGAAAATCTGCTTGGAAAAAAAAAAGAGTAATAGAGTATTGTATCGTAAGCTAATTAGAGTGGAGACAAGCATGGCATAATGGAAATGTTCCTCTTTTATTCTTTGCTTTTGATTCCTAAATGCCCAATATAAGAAGTAGATTAGGGTTTAGGGACCACAAGTCATTATTAATTTTGTTAATCAACCATGACTTTTCATCAAGGAAAAGGAAGACTTAAATTAAAAATAGGAGATGCTGATATATAGTAATTAATTAAAGAAAATATACCATTTGTTTACTGCTTAAAAATAAAAAATATACCATATGATCATTTATCTTAGTTGGCTGACATCTGAGTTGTATTTTCCCCTACCCTACTCTCTCTTGTCCTTCCTTACTCAACAAAACACTCACATTTTTAAGTTTTAACCCCCCAAACCGACACTTTCTCCTCTTTTTCTTTTTCTCTTCTCGATTTCCACGTAAAACACTATATTATATGCAAGTTATTATATAAGTCAGGGAAATTATTACATTCATGGTATTTATACAGAACACATACTATTCTAAAGTCCTGACATTTTACTATACTTACATCGTAACACGATTGTTTTCATATGAAGTTGATAGTTGAAACTAATTATATAATTTGAGACATATTTAACTAAATTATCGTGTATCAATTTTCAACTATCAAATTCACGTCGACTGCGAGTTTCCACCTTTAATTATAACATTTCTCCTTATTTATTTCTGGCGAACCAAACACACGCACTTTGTTTCTCTTAAAAAATAAAGGTGAGGTGGTTGTGAGTTGGGGTGGTGCTGAGTGTACACAGAGGCTGAGTCATTTTCCTGCAATTCAGTGCCGTAGCTTCGGTAACTGATCCAAACATTACAAATCACACATGCAAACATAATCAAATGTCCCTGTTGCAGTAACTTTGTCTTTGCTTCTCAGCTCAACTATAGCATTTCACACTCTGGAGTCTGGACATGGTGCCATAAACTCTTCCTTTTTTTGTTCTTGTCTTGGATGGATGATCAATGCACAACCACAACAACAACCTCCAACTTCATTCTTAACAGGTCAGAAACTCAGAAACCAAACCAAACCATACCTAACTCACTGCTGCATGTCAATGATTTCTATATGGATACAGATGTTTGAATTTCCTTTATTTTTCAGGTTGATGTTCTGTTAATTACAATCCTTTATGAAATGTGATGTGATGTGCCGACAATGTACATGACTATGAAAATAAAATAGTTTATTTTTATTTGCACACATATATTTTCCCCTGTGGCTACAGCTACCATGACAAAGAAAGCAATCTATCACATTTACGTGTGCTTGAAATTCTTCATTTATTATGATCTATCTACTACTTGAAGAGCATGTTATTCACTGAAATTTGACAGATCATTGATATAGTGCTTCACTTCTCAGTGATGCTCCTCCTACTATATATTAATTTTGATAGCAGTAAGCATTGGTTTGTGTTAAATTAAAGTCAAAATTCTTGTTAGTTGGTTTATTCTATGATGTGTTTCATTATTCCAGTTAGATTTGTAGTTGCACATTTCTACTTCCCTAACTGAGAGATCCATGCAGATTTTTCATCAATTGAAGCATTCTAAGCAATATGATGGATCACAAATCTTGGCCTTGGAGGAAAAAGTCAACTGATAAAGCAAATAACACTTCAAAGGAAAACGAGGAGGTAATTTTTTTGGTTGAAAATAAAAAGGTAATTTGATTATGTCTAAAATCTGTGGTTGGAAAAAGAAGAATGATTGGTGTGCTTCATTCTCTGCCTTTGTGTTGAAGGTACAGGCACTTGTAGCCGAAAAAGAAGAATTGGAAAAAGACTTGAAAAGAGTAAATGATAAGCTTGCTTCTACACTTGCTGACAATAAAGCCAAAGATGAGCAGGTGAAGAAACAAACAAAAATTGCACAAGAGGCAGTGACAGGTAAAATTTTCAGAGTTTCTATGTACTGATTTATTATCATTTACCTTGCTGTTAAGAATTCGGAATCTCATAAAATGTTGGTGTAGGATGGGAGAAGGCAGAAGCTGAAATGTTGTCTATGAAGCAATATCTTGAAGAATCAATGCAGCAGCAGATAGTTTATGAAGAAAGGGTGAGCCATCTGGATGGTGCTCTCAAGGAATGTATGCAACAGTTGCGTTTTGTTAGAGAAGAACAAGAGCAAAGAATTCAAGATGCTGTGATGAAGGTTTCAAGAGAATTTGAACAAGCACGCTTGGTTTTGGAGGAGCAGCTATCAGACACCACCGAAGAGCTTGCTAGATCAGCAGTTGAAAATGCTCATCTTAATAAATCAATTCTTGCAAAAGAAAATTTGATTGAAGATCTGAAAACACAATTGACTCAGGCAGAGGCAGATCATAATGGACTGATGATTAAATTGGAGTTTGCTGAGAAAGACAATGCCTCTCTAAAGTATGAGGTTCGAGTGCTTGTCAAGGAACTTGATATCCGAAATGAGGAGATCGAATTTAATCGCCGAACAGCTGATGCTTCTCATAAGCAGCACCTAGACAGTGCCAGAAAAATTGCCAAGTTAGAATCAGAATGTCAGAGATTGCGAATTTTGGTCCGAAAACGGTTACCAGGTCCAGCTGCCTTGGCTAAAATGAAGAATGAAGTCGAAATGTTGGGATGGGATTCACTTGACTTGAAGAAGAAGAAGGTGGTGAACTCAACCGGTGTAATTGATTCTTCAGTGGACAATTCCCTTGATAGTACCAATAGAAGAATCGCCACCTTAACTGAGCAACTGCATTCTGCACAAGAAGAAAACAAGACTTTGAAAGAATCCCTAAATAGGAAAGCCAATGAACTCCAATTCTCAAGATCAATGCTTGCCCGCACAGCCTCAAAACTATTGCAACTTGAGTCACAGTTCGAAGAATCAGCTAAAGGTCAAGTAGCATTGGAGCAGCCTAGAAGTATTCTTGCATCGCACGAGTTCTCCTTGGCATCAATGTCTGACAATGGCAGTGATGACAAAGTTAGCTGTGCTGAGTCTTGGGCTTCTGCATTGGTTTCAGAACTGGAGAATGTCAGAAGTGCAAAACAGAAGGAATTATTGTCATGCAAAAGTGTTGGAAGCTCAGACATAAACCTTATGGATGACTTCATTGAAATGGAAAAGTTAGCAGTTATCTCTGTTGAAAAAGCCTCTGAACCTTCTCATGCTTCATTAGAAGCAGACAGCAGAACAAATGATTTCTCAGAGACTGGACCAGATGAAAATATCTCTGAAGTAGTAGGCAAAGAGATTGTTCCGGTGTCTGGTCATACGGCTGACTCTGCAACATCAAACCATGAAACCTGTTCCGGTGACATTTTCAAGGGCAACATTCCTGGTTGGCTTCAACATGTTGTAAAAATGATCTTAGGACAAAACTCCATCACTCATAAGACCCTTGATGATATAACTGAGGACATTAAAGTTGCTTTGGGGTGTCTAAATAATTCAGACCAGTGTGAGTATCATGCAAGCAAAGCCCTTGGTCATTTTGAAACAACAAATAAACCTCAGAATAATTCTCTACCCCAATCTGGTGAAGTATATGATCCTGAGATCTCATCGATAAAGAGTAGAAAGCAAGAAACTGGGACTGATCTGAGTAAATCCATTGGCAAGATAGTTGAACTTATTGAAGGGATCAGCATGCCTCCTGAGGCTTATGATGATTCAAATTCCTTGTGTAGAAAAAATGGAAGTGTACATTCAGATAATAAACTAGAAACCGCGACAGGCTACACGGTTCGTGTTCTCCAGTGGAAAACAACTGAACTCAACAATGTCTTGCAGCGATTTCTCCATCTGTGTTATGAACTACTGAATGGCACGGCTGATATTGAAAATTTTGCTGCCGAACTGACCACAACTTTGGATTGGATTATGAATCATTGCTTTTCTCTTCAGGATGTTTCTAGTATTAGGGATGCTGTGAAGAAAAAAATTGACTGGGATGAGACACGAAGTGAAAATGAAGCTGAAATTGGGATGATAAGTCATTTTGCAGATGTAGATAAGTTGCATCTTCCCAAGCAAGAGTTGTCATGTGTGCCACCGCTAACTAATTCCGATGGCCATGATGACCAGACTAAAGTAATGAAAAATGATCAGAAGGAAGAGTTTATAAGTGTTGAAGTAACTGAGGTCAATTCTGAAGCAAAAAAAGAAGTCTTGGAAAGTAGCCTTCAAACTACTACTGGTAGAACAGAATCCATAGTGACTCGGCTTCAGGAATCAGAGAAAACTATTGCCAGTTTGAGAATGGAGTTACAAACCTTGAAAGAATCCAATGAGGCACTTGAAGGTCAAATTCAAAATGAACCATTCATAAGTGCAGATGTTGATGTTCAGTTTACAGAAGCTGAATTAAAAGAGGCTCATCACAAGGTTTTGTCATTAGAAGTGGAACTGGAGAACAAAAACCATCATTGCGAAGAATTAGAGTCCAGATGCATTGAACTTCAGCTCCAGCTTGAAAGGTATCAATATTTTTTAAATACAAGTTACTTTCCAATATTTTTTTTTTAACATTTGGCTTTAATTTTGGTATTTGAAGATTGTCACACTTACATGAAATTCATCTTCACAGCATGACAAAGGAGTGCTCAGAAGATGACATTCTTCAGAAAGATAAACCGCTACAAAGTGTAAGCTCATTTCAATTTATTCTCTTACTTGTTGAGACATAATCAGAAATTCAGAATACCATTTCCTTACATGATACACACACACACGTATATATAATCAGTAATGATTACGAAAAACAGATAAAACAGAAGGCAATTCTATATCATGAATAACAGCCTTCAGTACCGAATTTAACTCCATCATTGTGGTAACTAAATTACGACATTGCTTACCTGCGGATCTATGTTGAAATATGTGTTATGTTGTTGAAAGGTGTTGGTATTTCCTGCAGGACTGGGAGATAACAGCTGCAACAGAAAAGTTAGCAGAGTGTCAAGAAACCATCCTTAACCTTGGGAAGCAGTTGAAGGCATTGGCTTCACCAAAGGATGCATCCCTTTTTGACAATGTAGCCGCAGTTCAGCATAACACAACCACAAGCATAATTACTGTCCCCCCAAAAGACACAAAAGCGAAAAATCGCTCCTCTCTACTCGATCAGATGTTGGCGGACAATGACACTAAAATAAAGGCTGACAAAGCAAGTGACAGAAGCTCTTGTCCCACTAGCATGACAGATTTTGTACAGCCCCTAGAAAATATTTTGGTTCTGAATGGACTTAAAGGTCAGGATGAGAGCTCTAGTGTTAACTCCTTAGCCATTGTGCGCGCCAAGAAAGCAGGAGGACGAAGCTTATGGAAGAAGCTATTAGGGAGGAAGAAGAAAGCCAAAAAGAAGACACACTTTTTGTTCAACACATAAAATGCAATGCTAATGTTGTTCAGTACTTCCAGTAGGAGAGAAAGCAATTATATATCTTTGCTGTATTGTTAATAAAGTAAGTAGTTATGTGATGTCTTTTTTAATATTTCTTGACTCTTGGAACGCCTGAAAACTGATAACATTAAATTCATGTTATGGAATGCATGCTCCACTATACGTACTTACCTGCTGTGCAGCATTTAGATATGTTCATAGGATGATGCTTTTTACTATGAATATATTGAGGCTTTAATGTTTTCACAGCTTTTTGACCATAATACTGCAAATTTTCAAACACTTTACCCATATGTAGTAGCCTCTGAACATATTTTTGTCTATTTAGTCCTGTTGTATTCAATAACTTGACAATTTTATTAAAGGGCTGAAAAGTGCATGAGCATGGTGATTCTTAAATGTAGATCATATAGAACATTACAGCCATACAAGTAGGTCAGGTTAGCTTTATTTCGATGAAATGAAAACTCAACAAAAAATTGTGCAAGTATGCAGAATATCTTGTAAATTTTCCTGTACTATACAATCAATATCTTGGAATTGCTGAAATGGCAAGCAACTGCAGCCAGCGGGTGGAAGCAAATCTGCTAGTTATATTAATCTCTGTAAAGTATAAACTTCGCGACATCATTGAGTCCTGCTTCGTCGTAACATTGGGCGATCCGCTCCAAATAGTCATCCCAAGTTCCATCTACAGAAGCCAAATCCAACAGGAAAGCAGCTTCATCCAGTACAACCTGCAATTGATTTGAAAATGAAAACAATATTGGGATGAATCTCATAATACACACTATCCATGAACATATAAAATGAATAAATTCGTTGACACCAATATAAAACCTGTTCAGGTGCCTTGCCCTTCTTAATATCTCCTTGCCTTCCCTCCTCTGTCACCTTCTCTTTGATGTACTCAATTTGTTCATCTTCCCATTGTGCTATATTA
>JASCZI010090962.1:15020-29504 GCA_036250425.1 Stylosanthes scabra
TAAGGAAGAAAATAAGTATAAAAATAAAGGGATTATGTGCAAGACATTCACACAAAAAAAAACCAGACTGAAAAGGAATATATAGAATACCCAATATTTGCAGCCCAGAGTCCACCAAGGTGATTTCAGAGCTCCCCTGGCAGCATCTTTGGCTTCTGCATTACGCCCAACCCTATGAAAAAAAATTAAAGAAATGATCCTTAGAAGATGAAGAATAAGAGTAAGGTTTCCATATTGAACAACCTTGAGAAAAATAATGGAAAATGTTACCACCAACCTCAACAAAATCTCAGCATTGAACACAAATGGCCGAGCAAATCCTGGAAAATGCTCCTTCTTCGTATAAAATTCCCCAGTCACTAAAGCTGAAACCTTCCAGACACAGACGTAACTGACAAGTAAATCAATCTACTGATAGCTAATGCTTGAGGAACTAATCAAATGCAAGAGAACCTTACATGATCCCCTTCCTCAAAATGTCGCATCACTTTGCGCTCTAAGATATCTGGAAACAGACCAACCTGATAACAAATTAGATTCCTGCACAGACGTGCTGCAGCACATGGAATTTAACAAAAAGACATTTTAGAAATTTATCAATACCTTTTTCAACAGATAGCCATCCAGGCTAGAAACTTTGGACTCTGCGAAATCACCCTTTCTGTAAAGTTTCTTCCCAGCATCCGCGGAGGCATGAAACAGTTCATCATTTCTCTCCTGACTGTTCTTTGCATCTTCTTCAACCAATATTCTGTGTATAAATTGGTCTACCTATACATATAGCACACAAAGATTAGGCATAATGCCATCTCAATGAAGAAGACTAGCTAAATCAACACAAACAAAACAATGGCATTGAAAATTCCACTTACACTCTTAGCTAACAGCCACACTCCATACTTGTTAACTTCCACCACTGGCATTTCCATCCTGCAGGTGTTTCAAAATTGCAAGATCATTCAAACAATAATGAAACTAACCACACACACGAAACAAAACAAAAGAAAGACAAACAAGAAGCCGTACTCGGGTGGAGCCGTGGGCCATCGCAACAGCGCAGTCACAGTACCTATGAATAAAAAGTTAAAAACAATCAGATGAACAGAACACAGAAATTGAAGAGATATCAAAGTCCAGAACACAGTCTACTAGTATAATAGAATACATTCTAAATTGGAAACCCCAAAGGATACGCAGACCTGAGCTGTTTTTAGAGAGTGGTATAGCAAGAGGGATTATTCCTTTCTTAGCACCAGGAGAGATAATAGATTCACCTATTACACAGCTATCGGTAAGAAACTTCATACAATTCATTCAATTCAACTCAAACGTGTCTACGGTAACAGATAGAGCACAATAACTAACTCGATTTCAATAACACGAAATACAGATTTGAAATTCAACAGAATGTGTTATGATGATACATTACCTCTGGTTTTCAAGATGGATAAGAGTTGTGAGAGATGCTGAGGAGGGTGAGTTGCAGCTACGTCCTTAACAAAAGACGCGTGTTCTGCTGCGACCGCATGGGAAGAAGAAGGAGAAGCAGCAGCGGCGGTAGTGAAGCGGAGGGAGGATGGACGGTGAGTGAGAAGGAGTGGGAGGACGCTGCCACGTGGAGGTCCTCCGTACAAAACACCGCCGCCAATCTTCATTTTCTGTTAGCCTTTTCTTTTGGATTTGGTTGGTTGGCTCGCCTCATCTTCTCTTCCCTCCCGTTTTTTACCACTTTTTCGTTTTTAGGGGGCAAAAAACACCTGCCACACAAAACACTGAGTGGTTAGTTACCAATAAAATGGGAACGGCCCAAATTTTATTTCCTAAACCAAAAGCCTTTTTTTGGTGTAGGAACGGGGCTAAAGCCCAACTAAAAGTCTATTTGCTTGTTGAAAAATTGCTGTGTTCGGCCCATTAAATCTAGTTGAGTTTATAATGATTATAATCAACTATTATAGGCCTTTTCCTATCCAATGAAAAAAATATATATATCAATAGTAGATGGTTTTGTTACCTTTATAGAGTAAAAAATTACTGGGCGATCGCTCCGTTTTAATACAAAAAGAAAAAAAAGTTAAAAATTACAGCATAAAAAAAGGGTAAAAATTAATTGTTTATGTGTTCCAGTTTCAAAAAAATTAACAATTGTGTCTTATTTTTATTTGGCAATAGATATTGGCACTCCTTTTTGACACTTATAAAAGGAGTACACATACAATTTGTTCCTTTACCTTAATTCAAATCAAACTTTTATTGATAAAGGTAAGGATTAGAAATGCCAATTGCTCGTAGGTTAAATGGCATTTGTCCATGATATAATTAGATCAAAGTTTTTAGCGAGAAAAAGCGTCTCCTGATATTAGTAAATTAATTTATAAGATTATTGTTTTTAGCAATAATTACAGTGATATTATATAAGATTATTATAAATTACTTCATTATTTAATTTGGATGTTTTATTTTTTTAGGTTTCGAATATTCTGTTTTTAAAAAAATATCTATTGAGTTATATGTATATTTGATTTTTAGAAGCTTTTAATTGTGCGGCATGTGACATTCTATTTTTAAAGTTTTAGATGTTTTCTTTTAGATTTTATTTATTGGTTAGATTTTTTTGCTAGATAAATACATGTAAATGATTAGTCTTATATTAATATAAGTGCTTTTTTGACTTACACCAATTAATAGTTATTAGATTATATTTTACATTAATCTAAAGCCTATTAATGTTTTATTGGAAAACAAAATTTTCATTTTTAATTTAATGTAAATCTAATAATTATTGATTAGAATAAATTTACGTGTATATAATTTCATGTATCCATTAATGTATTTTCACACCTAATTAGTCCACGCGTTAAACACATAAATAATAAAGTATAGCACATAAATTTTAAGAACAGAAATAATGAAGTTTAAAGCAAAAAATTTGAGTCACATAGCAAAGAAATATAGAATTTTTATTGGGATGAATGCATATACATGTGTAGCTACCCTATTAATTAATATAAATAAAAAATTATTTACACTCGTGTAAATCTAGCTCTGCTATATATCAATAATTATAGGTGTACATTTATTTTATCTAATAAATTCAATTAAATCATTTATTTTATATCAAATTAAAAACTATTTCGATATCAAATAAAACTTCAAGTTGAGTGCCATTTTATTATTATTTGCAAGCTGGAGTTATATGAAAACAACTTAAACCTAACTTGAAATTTTTTTTTTAAATAAAAGGAAGAAAGGAAGATACGGAAAAAAGAGGAAAATAACAAAATACAAAATCTCGACGTCTGGTACTGTCCATACTCCATATAGTAGGTTCTTGAATTGTTCTTTTGGTGGCTTATGGTCCATAAATATATGAGAATAATAAATTATTGGACGCAGAGAAACGCAATCGCGAAGGAGTGGTGATGAAATATAGCACGAGTTTGTAATTTGCAACTACTCCTCCACCTACTTCATCCAAAATCAGATGTGTCACCATCTATCACTCATCAATAATCAATACTATTTAGAGAGATGGTTTTTAATTAGCTTAAACACTTATTTTGTTACTTATTACATCTACATAAAGGTATAACTAATAACTTTTGTGCCTTCAGTTCATAAAAGTTAATTTGATTGTGGTGTTCGTACAGTTTTATATTATTCATTTTTTTTTTTATTTTTAGATTCAATATGATATGGTCAGCTCATAATTTGGAACAATAGCTCGCTCAGAAATTGAAACGTCTTCTATAAAAAAAAAATATTATTTACTCTTGCTATAATGAATGAGTAATGCTAGTTTCCGTGACTAGCGTAGTTTGTAAATTTTAACCAATAGAATTAGCCAATATTTTTTAATTGACTGAGATAAAAATATTTAAATACAAAATAAAAAGTAAGGATGATGATGGCTATACTTAAATAAAATTTGCTCCTCATCTAGAATTTTCATAATCAAAATATTAGTTTTTTATTATTGTTATTTGTTATTTGTAATTTTAATACCAAAAAAGAATATAAAAAAAGATTGTCAAGAGTTCCTCAACTTATAATAAAATGAACATTCTAGGAAATACAATTTTGGCATGTCTATGTACGACTATTCTAGTGACAAGGATGGGATAAACATGAAACAGTCTTGTAATAACGAATTCCCCCGACACACCAGATATATATAATGAAAATTGTCATCATAAGCTCATCATGGTTCATGGACACTGTGACACGTATACAAATACGTAGTGTGTTTTATTATACATGCCAAAATCAATCAATTTTGTTAGGCTACAGAAAATCAACCCTTTTGTTAAAAGAATCATTAAATAATGGATAAATAGAGATTGAAGAAAAAATATTATTAGGGGTAAAATTAGTAAAGATAAGTTTAATTAGATATTGATTGTCCAAAAGTTAATTTCCAAGACAGACTTAAAATTCATTTGAAAATTTTAAAATAAAATAAAATTGAATAAAATATTAATTAATCTTTTCAAAAACATTAGATGCAAAAAATATATTTTACTTTATATTCTATTTGTTTACCCATCTTTTTCATTTTTTTTCAACCACATTTATTGGTATTAATTATGTATTGACTAAAATACATATACACTGATGAAGTTTAATTTACTCGTCGGTGAAACTTATTAATTATTATTGGATTTAACTATCTTGTATTTTAAATAAAGGTGCATCTTAAAAGTATATAGTATTAATAAATTTTAAATTTTTTATGTATTTAATGTATTAAAAATTAAAAAATATTTATAAAAAATATTTTAAAAAAATATTTTTTTAAATTTTATTTTCTTTGCTAATATTTATATTTTTTCATATGATAAATAAAATGTATGGAGATATACAGTGATATACGTAGATTAATTCTTTTAAAATGTATTTAAAACATGATAGCAAAATTCATTATTATTTTATAAATAATATCAATTGATGGTGATTGATGAATATCAAAATCTTTTGGCCACTATGAAACTTACTTATCAACTCAAATGGCGCTATGCATGAGGTGGTTAGCGATTGTTTTTGATAAGTAACAAGGGTACGTAGAAGCTCAAAATCATCATCTAGAGTAGTAGTCAAGACTATTGATATAATTAAATTAAAAGAAATTCTATATGTTCAGTGAATTTAATTTAATATAGCTCATAAACATAATTTATTATTAGTTATAAAATATTGATTATTTAAATTTTTTTTAAGTCATACAATTACATATGATAAATATAAAAATATGGATGCAAATTGTGATATAATATAATGCAAGATTTAGGAATCATTTATGTAAAATGGAATAAATATGGCTACAAAATATAATAAATATATATATAAATTGTGTTATTTATAGATGCATATTTATGAGTATAAAATATTTGATGGCAAAATTTTTAATAAAAAAAATAATAAATTTTACTGATCATATACGATTACTCTTAAATTAAATAATACGAGGACCACGCAAACAAGCAACGACACTACAGGACGCACCTTTTGATAGATATTTTTTTCCTCTTATTCATTATAATTATTATAAATTATAGATTATAGATTTATCATTTTATTAACATATATACGATAAAATAGTGTAGGTTAAATTGGTCCACACTTTACCCTATTTTGATAAGAGAGGATCAAAGGAGAATTTTAGTTATCAATAACTTGATAATGTATATATCACTAAGAAGGAATATATTATATATGCTATATATGGGGAAAAGACAAGTTCATTAGGTGTTGGGTCTTGCTACATGCTGTGATTTCTTCGTGCAGTTTTTTAAAATAAAATTAAGGTGAAAACTGGAGTGTGGTTATTTTCACATAAAATTATTATTTTAAAATAGTTAAATTATATTTTAGTTAAATATATTAAATTATTTAAGAATTTTTAATAAACATCACATAAAATCGACTATATTAAATATTTACCAAATAAAATTAAGGTTATTAAATAATAATTTAATTAAATATATTAAAATTTTTAATAATTTTTAAGTATCAATTTGGCATGAATGGAAGATTACTGGATGCATATATGAGTATCATGCATCCATCTTCTAATAAATATATACATCTTATTCTTTGTTGTTGCTGCTTCCAATATCACTTCTTGCTCACTGCATATTTACTCCTCCATCCAATCATGTTATGCCATTTGGATTTTTGCTCTATAGACAGATCGATTGAAAACGGTTAAAATATAAAATCCTTTTTTTAAGGTTGAGAGAATGCAAGCATTTTTTCCAATCAACGAGAAAGAGTATCGAAGAAAAATTGACCAAATATTGATTTAAAAAAAGAAGGATTCGTTTGCAAATTAATTAATAACTTTGCTTAACTTTACACATCATTTTTTCCCTGTGGAATGCTTTATTTATGCATTGTATTCACTATTTTCTCTTCTGAAGAACCATTTTATTAGTGAGAAAAAGATAAATATCAATTCTCAATTATTAACTTTAACTTGATACGAAGAAAGACAAGTGCATGCTAATTTTGACCAAATAATTATCAATGACAAGGTACTACTGCATCTGCATGAGTGACAAGTTAAACACTCAAATATTACCACATAATAATGACTTAATTAGCTTCCATTTGATATAGAAAAAGTTTGTTATTAAGTGGCGGACACTGCATCCATAAACTCATGATCATTACCCATGGCCTCCAATATCTCATATGAAAGACAAACTTCAATATCAACACCACCTTCCGCCCCAGCAAAAACCGTTATCTTACCATGGCTTTTGTTCCCGGCTCCGCTCCTCACCGCCACCGGCTTCCCCCACCCAAAATCATTCCCATAAACATCAAATCTCGGCGAGCTGCTCGTCACTAAAGCATAGCCAGCCACACCTCCCTCCGTCAGAAGCCTAGGGTTCTTCACCCAACCCCTATAGTAGCTCTTCATCTTCTCCTCCGTGTACAAACCAACCATCTTGTTCATCTCCAACGCACCCTTTCCAAGCCCTCCTTCTTCTAGAAGCTCTCGAACCTTCACCGTCACTGTTCCGTCCTGCACCGCATTTCCAAAATAGTTTTCCGCCAATGGCGGATTCTTCATTCTCCCCCTACCACCTACCAGCAACTTGTAATTCACCTCTTCTTCGGGATCAAGAGCCTGGTTCCGAACCACGGATCTCCATAGGTGAGTCAAAAGCGCTTGCAGTGAAGATACTTTGTTTTTGCCTTCGTCGGTTTCGGTTTCAATTTCAGCGTTGGCTTTTGCCTTGAGTTCGGCGATTTTGTCTTTAGTGAAATGGAAAACCCTCTCGCGTTGCAGATCTGAGAAGAAACCGTCGTAGCCACGTTGTTTCATCTTCTCCTTCGTCAAAGGAACACGTATGGCAGCGGCGGAGCAGCCGTGAACGCCGCCGTCAAGGAACCAACGCTCAAGCACAGGAGGCTTGGACAATTCTTCTTTACCACGTGAGATCTCAGCCCAGGAGTTCATGAAATGCCAAAAGGAAGTTCCGTCTCCAACAACATGGTTCATGGTGCAGCCAATGAAGTAACCGTCGTTGAGCTCGGTGACTTGAACCGCCAACAACGGCTTTGTTATTCCTTCGTAGTTTCTAATTCTGTTGAGCGGGAACAAAGAGTGCACAAAGCGTGGAGTGTAAACGGAACTAACGATGTCGTTGACGGAGTAGTTATCCGCAACGGCATGGACAAAGAGCGCCCCGGAGTTGTTACAAATAACGGAAACGGAGGAAGTGTTGTCGTGGTGTTCCGTAACGGAAAGGCGTCCCGCGAGGGGTGGGAAGAAAGAAAGGGTGGATGAAAGGGAATGTTTGAGGTGTTGGATTATGATTGGTGGTGGAGTAGTTATGGGGTTGTTATGGAAGAGGAGGCCTTTTTGAATGGGATCAACTAGGAGGAGTTGGAAATCCCATGGAGTCAAGTGTACCTCCTCATCCACCACCACCACCCTTGAATACTTGTTTGTTGCTTGTATTGTGCTTGTTGAAATGACTTTGACACTTGCCATCATCTCCTATCCTAACCCTTATCAATATAATGATCACTTGCTATCTGTGTCACAAAATATGTAAATATGTCTATGTATGTTTAATTGTTTATGTTTGGTGTTTTGCCTTAGAATGACTGGTGGTATATATACAGGAAAAATTATAGACACAAAAAAAAAAAAAATCCAGGAAAAATTATACTATTATTATTATTATTATTATTATTATTATTATTATTATATTCATGCATCTATTTGAATAGAATAATTTTTTTTAGTATGATTTTAATTTTTTTTATTAAATTTTATTATTTATGTGCTTAAACTTTTTATATTGCATATTTGTATTCATTCTATTATATACATATTTAGCAATAGGAATTAGGTGTTTGCTTCAGCAGGTTCAAATAATAAACACATGCCTTAATGAGAAAATTGACATGTGGATTATATAATCAAATAGTCTTTTTATTTTAAAAATATATTATTTATTTTTTAATACTATCCTGTAAATTAATGGTAAAAAGATTAAAATATCCTTTTATTACTTTTTAAAAATATTAAAGATTTTTTTAATATATTGAAAAATAGAATTTTAGTATTAATATTTAAAAGATCAAAATGCGCTTTTAACTTTAAAGTTATTTAATTTTCCAATTAAAATCCGAATTTTATTTTAAATTATCCATATATAGTCCATTTTAAAAAATTAAAAAGCCTTCTAAAATTATTTTGAAAAAGAGTAAAATACTTTTTAATCAATAATTTAAAAGTACTAATATATCTTTATATGATTAATTAATATTGAATGATTTATTAGCAATTATGTATTAAAAAAATTAAAATTTGAATTTGATGATTATAAAAGGACTAAAATACCTTTCTTAACAATAATTTTAAAATATAAGAATACTCTTATAGTTCATATTTAAAGTAATAAAATACCCTTTAGTCATTAATTTTAAAAGACTAAATTACGCTTTAATGATTAATTAACATTGTTCAATTGTATTAGAAATTAAAAGTTTTCATTTAAGATGAAAAAAATTAAAATACCCCTATGCTAATTTAAAAGACTAAAATAAAATTATTATTAAAAGAATAAAATACACTTTTATAATAAAAGTTGTTTAATTATAGTAGAAATTATAAAAGCCAATTTTAAAAAGACTAAAATACTCCTATAATTAATTTTTAAAAGAACAAAACAGCTTTTGAAGGTTGTAAGACTAATTCATTTTGTTTGGTTATATTTGAAATGGAAAATCAAATTTTATATTAAAAATATTAAAATACCATTTTAATGTATGAGAAGGTTTATGATAGGATTTTTCTTAATGTATTATAGAAGACTTAAGTACACTTTTTTTTTTTTAAAAATATATATGCTCTGTACGGCTTGGGTTCTATTTTAAATTATTTTCTTATTGCTGATGCCTTATATATTCTGTTTATGGCATATACTGAGTCTCTTTCCAGCACCTGGTGGCTAATAGAGTTGTGTTATTAACAGTTTTCGTAGAAAGAATGCAAATTGAATTAAGGAACAGCACGCAACATTATGCGTTTAGGTTTGTCCCATTACTAAATTGAATCATTATTGAGCAATTTAATTTATACAATTATATAGCACCACGCAGAGTCTATATATTTACCAAATCTTTAATTATGGTCTTATTGTTTAAAAAGCTTTTAATTAAGTCACTATATATACTATGGTCTTAATTTTCTAAAATATTGGAGAAAAGATAAATAATGAATAAATCAAAACAACCAAATAAAAATTTAATTTTTAATTATAATAATATTATAATAATAAAATTATTATTATTATTATTATTATTTACATATTTAAAAATTAATTCCCACTTTCCCATTATAATATAATCCAATAGTATATATAAGTGTTTGAGGAAAATATTTTTAAACAAATAAAATTTAATTTATATTTACCAAAATTCATTGTTGTAGGATTAATTTCATTTCAGTGCCGTCTAAAGCCAGTACTGCATAAAAAAATTTCAAATATTTTAAATTAATACCGGCCTATTATGAACCGGTACTGCCTTGATATCAATACCCACCTATCATGGGCAAGTACTGTCTTGAGTTACACCAATTCAAAGCACTCACGTTTTTTTAATTTTCAAGAATGCCTTTTCACTTTGTTTTACGATTTTCAAGAAGTCATTGAGTACTTCTGTATTATAAATGATAACATATTCCAAATCCAAAGATTATAACTAAAGTTTTGGAAATGTAAGATTTTATTTAATTCTTTTACTTTACATTATTAAATAATTATTGCTGGAATTTTTTTTAATAATAATAAATTTAATTTTATTTTAACTCATTATTTTTCATGAGTACTTTAATATCTTGGGATGAGTACTCTTTATGCATAAATAATAATTGAAAAATAAAAATTATAAATATCCATTACATTCATTTAAAATTTTTTTCTTTAATTATTTTGATTGGGTATGTAATTGAAAAAGTAGAAATAACTAATAAAAAAAAGAATTGTTGTCAAAAATGACACGATACATTTATTTCTTTTGAAAGAAATAAAGCAGGTTGGTTTCTTCCCAACATATCTCATCATAAAATAAATAATAAATAAAACACTGGAATGTTCAATTAGGATTAAAAGATACTGGAATAAACGCAGTATCGGTCCATCTAAGAGCGATACTAGAATGAACCTAGTACCGGCCTAACACGGTACTGGGTTCATTCCAGTACCGCTTTAGATCGGTACTGGGCTATTTAAAAAAAATAATAATAACCCAGTACTGGCTTTAGGCAATACTGAAATGAACCAGTACCGTCTTAGGCCGATACTGGTAATACAATGTAAAGTGGTAAATAATATTCGTGAATGAATTTTGGTAAATAATGATTAAATTTTATTTATTCAAAATTTTTTTTCAAGTGTTTGACAAGTGTTCAATCTAAATTTTTTGTTATCAAAGTATATGTTAATTAATTGATAAGTGTCTAATTTAATGAGTTGATCTAAAAATATTATGATTTAGTGATTGCAAAATGATTTAGTAATTTTAATTTTTTTAATAAAAGAGGAATAATATTTTTTTCTATTTGTGTTTTGTACAATATGTATATAAAAAAATAAGACCATAATACATAAGTTTATTACTAACCTTAAGTATTTTATCATTTAAATAATATCATAAAAAAATTAAAATAAATATACATATCGATTCAACATTTTCACGCGGAGAGTTGGAGTACTCTAGTTTGATGTAAGTTTATATTATATATTTGACTGTATTAATTTTTTAAATTGATAAGAAAATGTTGAAAGAATTGAGGATGATAATTTATTCATTGCAATAAAAATATGTACATGAAATCACGAAGCATTATAATTATCATCATTAGGTATTAGACTATTGGCTGGTTAGGTACTATAACAAAGTTTATATATATTAATTTTTTCGAGACTTTTGTGTGACTGTTCCATTTTTGGCAAGCCAGATTCTCAATTTTGCATAGAAATCACATGTAATTTTTTCTAAAAAGAAAATTCAAATTTTGGAACGAAATAAAAGAAAAACTAAAAAGAACGAATATGAAGTGAATAAAAGGTAAGGACGAAAGGAGAAAACGGGAAAGACGGAGGATAAGGTGATGTTTACTAGCACAGTAGACATAATTCAAAATGTTGTTCCCCCGCATTCCCATTCACCGTTCACTCGCAATAAAAACATCAAAAAGAAGAAGAAAGAAACAAAAGAATTAAAAAAACAGAAGATAAGATAAAGAAAAAAATAAGAGAAAGTATGTCAAAGCGGCGAAAAATTGAAAGTGCATACATAAAATAAATACAGTTTCTTATTTATTTCTCATTTTATTTATTTTCTTTTTGGGGATATTGCTTAGGGTTTCAACTTTCAACTTGCCCCGCCAAATAGCAAGAACCCTTATCCGTTGAATCTGAAATCTGAACTCTGAACTACGCATTGTTGCCGGGCAATTCCAGCTGCATGAATCGGATCCACATCCGATTCGACATTTCCGTATCGAGTCCCGACAAGCTTCGCCAGCATTGTGGCCGTCAATGGCGTCAAAGTCTCCGCCTCCGCCCCCGCCCCCTCTTCCTCCGTCTTTCGCCTCTTCTTCTAGATCGGAGCTTCCCGTCGATCTATCGGTATGCTTTCTGTTCACTGCCCTAATTCTCAATGAAGCTCACGCTAGCTCACTACGTTTCGGTTTCGATTATTGTCAATCTTTTTATATTTTCCATTTTAATCCTTCTTACATTTGAGCTTCGATCTAGCTAGAATTTAAACTTCAATTTGTATATTTTTCGTGTTTGTTTTCAATCGGTTGATGTTGACTTCACACGACTTACCTCCCCCCGACGAGGAGCTGAGCTGGTTGCTAAGATTGGTTGAGGCTGGATATATAGCTGCATTGTATAGAGGGCTGATTATTTGAGTTGCAGTTGGGTTTTCTTGCTTTTAGGGTGCTTATTATGTTTTGATAACCTCAATGATTCTTTTGGTGATGGAATTTGTGGAGTTTCTCTGTGTCAGATGGCTCAGTCGTAGTCAAATTGTATTTCCTTCGTTAGGGTTATGTATTTCCAATAGCTACCCTGAAGAATGACTGCCTGACTTGTTTGAATTATTTAAATGATGGGGCGGTAAATGTATGTTATATCATATACTATTTGTTTTTTTGATGCAGGGAAACAAAGCTAATGAAGTGAGTCCGACAGTTAGAGATGTGTCAATGGTTATTGATTCTTTAAAGAAACAAGTTGCCGCAGAACGAATTGTTTCCGTTAAGGTGTGATGGCTTGCTCTATGATCTTAATTTGTTGTTGATCTGAATTGTAACTTTTGCTTGTTTTGTTGTAATGTGCGACACGTTAAATATGCATGCATTTGGATAACAGAAAAGAATGGAAGAAAATAGGCATAAGCTGGTTGGTGTCACAAACAACCTCGGCAGATTGTCAATGGAGAGGATGGCAGGTAGCGAAACTGATGCACATAGAAGTCTGGACCTGTTGACAAAGCGACAAAAGGATGCAACTGATATGCACAATGGTATTCATGCAAGTAACGATGATGGGGAGAGCAATAGTTATCCCGAAGATAGTCATGGTTCTACGGCAGTTCTTTTAGGATCTAATGTTGCTGTGAAGAATGCTGTTCGTCCCATCAAGTTACCAGAAATAAAAAGATTACCTCCTTACACCACTTGGATATTTCTGGACAGGTAGCGTGACATAATCTTATTTTTCTTTTTTGACATATTAAAGGCTCTAGAGATTTGTGTAAGTTTTTAATTAATAGCAAATTTTTTAATAGTTTGAACTTTGTTCATTAACATCTTTTTTGTCAATTCAACCCTAGTTCTCACATTAATGCACACAACTGAAAGAAATCAAAAGGCTAAAAACCCTTATGAATCTACTTTTGACGCCTCCTAGCTGTGCTCTATATTTGGAGCACTCAAGTCTCTTCCTGTTAACTTATACGTACCTTTGAACAAGCCATTGAGTGCTCTTTTTTTTTGCAATGTAACTTCATCTTTTAAACTTATTGTTTTCCAGCTCTATAATTTTCTATTATTTTGACTTAAAATTTAATATTTTTGAATATATTTGTTTTATCAATTGTGGTGCAGAAATCAAAGAATGACAGAAGATCAGTCGGTTGTAGGTCGTAGACGAATTTATTATGATCAAAATGGTGGAGAAGCACTTATTTGCAGTGACAGTGAGGAGGAGATAATAGACGATGAAGAGGAAAAGAGAGAGTTTGTAGAATCAGAAGATTATATACTTCGGTTGGTATAGATTAGTAAACTACTCCCGGTTCTTTTATGGTTTCACCCATCCTTTCAATTTTGTGAATGATAAATAGTTTTGTGGGTTTCATATTGTGCGGTTTGATTTTACAGCATGACCGTTAGAGAATTGGGTTTATCTGATACTGTTCTGGACTCGTTGGCTCAATGCTTTTCTAGAAATACTAGTGAAATCAAGGTTTGTTTTTTTCATTACTGGTATTGTCCCTATTGTATTTACGCTTCGTCTCCCTCTCTCGATTATTCTGATGAAAACTGGTCGTAGTGTAAGCATTCGTCCAGCCGTTTCCCATTTTCTTTGTGCTGGCTTTACAGAGATATGAAACACCGTCAAACGTCTTATACAGGCCAGATATGAAACTCTTAGTAAGGAAGACAATGCTGCTGAGGGTTCCAAGAATGGGGATACTAAAGATATTTCTCAAAGTGAAAATTCTTTTTTGGAAAAGGATCTTGAAGCAGCTCTTGACTCCTTTGACAATCTATTTTGCCGACGCTGTCTTGTAAGCTTTTTATCCCACGGGGGTTACTGAATAGCATTAAATTTCTCTTGCTCTTAATATCTTGCCAGTAGCCTTAACGTCAATTTTCAGGTTTTCGATTGCCGATTACATGGATGTTCCCAGGATCTTGTCTTCCCTGTAAGTTTTATTGAT